>SJYC01093435.1:0-13565 GCA_006408675.1 Madoqua kirkii | reverse complement strand
TAAAGCAGAAGTAGATGTTTTTCTGGAACTCTCTTGCTTTTTCCATGATCCAGCGGATGTTAGCAATTTGATCTTTGGTTTCTCTGCCTTTTCTAAAACCAGCTTGAACATCAGGGAGTTCACAGTTCATATATTGCTGAAGCCTGGCTTGGAGAATTTTGAGCATGACTTTACTAGCATGTGAGATGAGTGCAATCGTGTAGTAGTTTGAGCATTCTTTGGCATTGCCTTTCTTTGGGATTGGAATAAAAACTGACCTTTTCCAGTCCTGTGGCCACTGCTGAGTTTTCCAAATTTGCTGGCATATTGAGTGCAGCACTTTTACAGCATCATCTTTCAGGATTTGAAAGAGCTCCACTGGAATTCCATCACCTCTACTAGCTTTGTTCGTAGTGATGCTTTCTAAGGCCCATTTGATTTCACATTCCAGGATGTCTGGCTCTAGATTAGTAATCACATCATCATGATTATCTGGGTAGTGAAGATCTTTTTTGTACAGTTCTTCTGTGTATTCTTGCCACCTCTTCTTAATATCTTCTGCTTCTGTTAGGTCCATACCATTTCTGTCCTTTATCAAGCCCATCTTTGCATGAAATGTTCCCTTGGTATCTCTAATTTTCTTGAAGAGATCTCTAGTCTTTCCCACTCTGTTCTTTTTCTCCATTTCTTTGCATTGATCACTGAAGAAGGCTTTCTTATCTCTTCTTGCTATTCTTCTTGCTAGGCATCATTCAGATGCCTATATCTTTCCTTTTCTCCTTTGCTTTTCACCTCTCTTCTCTTCACAGCTATTTGTAAGGCCTCCCCAGAGAGTCATTTTGCTTTTTTGCATTTCTTTTCCATGGGGATGGTCTTGATCCCTGTCTCCTGTACAATGTCATGAACCTCCGTCCATAGTTCATCAGGCACTCTATCTAGAATAAGTTTACAAACTGCTAAATCTGAAAAGCCAGTCTCAAACAGAGATTCTTTTGGATTGGGAACAAAGTCATCTGAGTTTCAAATATCCTTTGTTCTATTTACCCAAGAAACCTAAACATCAATCTGGAAAAAGTTTTTACAACCGTCTGGGTCCCTCTACCTTTCTAATTCATGTAGTGTACCTGTGTCAGCTATCTGCCTTTGTCCTAGTTCTCTCTTCCCACAGGTAGATGATAGGCAAAACTTTAAATGGTGGAATGGCTATGGTTCAGGCCTTTACTGTTGAGACAGATTTTGTGATGTGCATATTTCAAGGATGAAATAGGCAGCATAGGGGAAGGGATATTCCAGCTTTCCTGGAATTGATTTTACTTAGTAGAATGAGCTGTCTTGCTTTCACACATTCATTGTCCTGAATTCTATATATTTCTCTAGCAATTCATTCTCCCATTTTCCCAGACAATATTTTTCACATTATATTCACTTCACAAACCTCAAACCACTGTTCCCCACTCCTTAATCTGAACTAAAAGCCTTACACTTATTTTTCTAAGGAAATGAAAATTATCAAAAGAGCATTTAGTACAGATGTCTGTAATCTGCCATGTCTGCAGATAAACTATCTGCTTCTGTCAAGGGTCATGCACACCAGTTATGCATAGGATTTAGCCCTCTCATCTTTGCAAGGATATTGGTCTAACCAGCATTTACTCTCTCTCTCCTGCTTCTTCAGTTTTCCCTCTGAGTGGACCCTTGCTGTGAATGCATACTTGCACAATCTCTCTTAATCAAACACACCTATCCAACAACGGTTTCACTTTTCTCTTTCCGTCTACAGTATGTCTATGAAATAGCTATGCTTCCTTTCCTCGCGCCTCTCTTGAAGCCTGTCTCTTGGGCTTCCCTGGTGGCTCAGATGTAAACAATCTGCCTGCAATGCAGGAGACCTAGGTTCAGTCCCTGGGTTGAAGATCCCATGGAGAAGGAAGTGGCAATCCACTCCAGTATCCTAGTCTGCAAAGTCTCTTCTAACCAGCATTTACTCTCTCTCTCCTGCTTCTTCAGTTTTCCCTCTGAGTGGACCCTTGCTGTGAATGCATACTTGCACAATCTCTCTTAATCAAACACACCTATCCAACAACGGTTTCACTTTTCTCTTCCCGTCTACAGTATGTCTATGAAATAGCTATGCTTCCTTTCCTCGCGCCTCTCTTGAAGCCTGTCTCTTGGGCTTCCCTGGTGGCTCAGATGTAAACAATCTGCCTGCAATGCAGGAGACCTAGGTTCAGTCCCTGGGTTGAAGATCCCATGGAGAAGGAAGTGGCAATCCACTCCAGTATCCTAGTCTGCAAAATCTCTTGGACAGAGGAGCCTGGTAGGCTACAGTCCATGGAGTCACAAAGAGTTGGACACAACTGAACTACTTCACTTTCCTACTTTTCTCTTGAACCCAGTTCAGTCAGACTTTTGTCCCTACCTGCCCACCAAAACAGCTTTTGTCAAAGTCACCACTGACCTCATATTACTAAGTCCTCTGATCAAACCACAAGTTCTGTCTTACTCTGCCGAGAAACCCTGCATACATAGAATTTTAATCTTTTTTTCCTTCTTGAAGTACTCTCCTCGCTTTCAGAACAATGTTTTCTTTTGACTCACCTCCTTGCTCATCAGGCACCTCCATCCATTTCTTTGCTGGTTTTTCTTCTTATTGCCAAGCTCCTAATATTCATTGATCCAGGGCTCTATTCTCAGACTTTTCTTACCTACCTGCATTAGGATTTCCATCATATAAAATTACTGTCTATATGCTAATGATAACCAAATGTACCTCTCTGGCCTCTAACTTTCCTTTGAATTCCCAACTGTATACCAAATTTCCCACTCAGTAGCTCCATTTAGAATTCTAGTAGACTTCTCAAACTTAATGTATGTTAAAACTCTCCCAAACTAAATAACTGACCCAGAAAAATCCCAAACATGCTCCTTCTCACATTCCCCATCTCAGTTATGGGCAACTTCATTTCTCAGTCTACGAGGAGAATTACATCTACCTTCAAATATGTCCAGAAAATAAGCACTTCCCACTACCTCTATGTCTTCACTTAGTCTAAACTTCCATCATTTTACATGAATTATTTTAATAGCCCCATTACCTACCACAGTTGATTCTTTTGCACAGAAGCCAGAGAGGATTCTTAAAAACATAAGTCAGGTCAAGTTACATCTCAACTCAAAACCCTCCAGTGGCTTCATATTACTTGTAGAACAGAATCCAAACTCTTCACCATGACGCTGTAAGCCCTCCATAGTCTGGCTCCTGACTGCTTTTCTGACCTCATTTCCCACCACTCCCGCTCACACCTCACCAGCTGCTGCACCAAATCCTGCTCTTCATTGAACATGCCAGGCTCATTTCTACCCTGGAGTCTTTGCATGTGCTGGTTGTTCTCTAAAATACTCTGCTCTACAATTTTCATATCCTTGCTCTATTCAGGCCTTAACATCCTTCCCTGATGACCCTATTCAGAACAATCGTTTTCTTCCTTTAGAACTCATTTCTTCCTAGTGCTTATCACTACGTGACCTGTATGTTAGTCAGTGCCCAGTCAAGAGACAGAAACAACACCATATATTTAAAGAAGAGAATTTTCATATAAAGAATTTTTAAACTAGAGGCAGTTAACTAATAAAAGGGGTAAACGAGGGCCGTGAGGATTCTAGATACAGCCTCTGCAGAAAGGTAGCGGCTACCTCTAGGCTGAAACACTGTCAGAGCTAAAGGCTAAGAGGGCTTCCCCCTTCCTAGGGCTGGGATTCAGACATTTTCAGAAAGGGCATGGCCACCAGAGGAACATGTAGCCTATCTGTAGCCAGGAAAATTTACCAGTGGGTTCATGGGGTCACAAAGAGTCAGACACAGCTGAGCGACTGAACTGAACTGATGAGCTATCACTGCTCTTTAGAAGTCTGCTCTTGTCAGAGGCTATGGCCAGGCCGGTGCTGCCTGCCATTGCTGGAGCTTGGACAGACCAGAACCCGTGAGAAGTGGCCATGGTAGGGACAGCTTGACCTAAGGACGCGGCTAGAACTCATCTGTAGGAACGGCTGGCCTTTCTCATAGAATAATAATAATGGATGACAGGAACTCTGAAAGGAAATATCATCCTGCCTTATCATATTGCCCTGTGACATGTATTAATGAAGTTTAACATTTTGAAGCTAGAAAACAAGAAATGTTCACAGTGTCCTGCTTTAGCTTTCTAAACCTAGGTAAAGAAGGGAGGATTTGGAGAGAAAATAAGTTGATAATTGGGACAACAGGTTGTGTATGTATCTGTTTATTTTTCATTTCCTCCCCCACTAGAATACAAGCTCTTTGAAACCAGGGACTCTGTCTTGTTCTCTCTGTGTTCCAGCATGTAATACAGGTCCCAAGGATGTAGCAGGAAATTTAAAATTTTTTTAAATTAGCTGAAAATATAAATATATAGCCTGGCTCTTTTTAGAAGTTTTTGTTCTTTTTATTGGATGTTCCTAGCATACTTTTCTCCACTAATCTCCAGTAGCATACTAGGCACCTACTGACCTGGGGAGTACCTCTTACAGTATCCTATCATTTTGCCTTTTCGTACTGTTCATGGGGTTCTCAAGGCAAGAATACTGAAGTGGTTTACCATTCCCTTCTCCAGTGGACCACGTTCTGTCAGCCCTTTCCACCATGACCCGCCCATCTTGGGTTGCCCCATGGGCATGGCTTGGATTCATTGAGCTAGACAAGGCTATGTTCCTAGTGTGATTAGATTGACTAGTTTTCTGTGAGTATGGTTTCAGTGTGTCTGCCCTCTCCAGAAAAACATCTATTTCTGCTTTATTGACTATGCCAAAGCCTTTGACTGTGTGGATCACAAGAAACTCTAGAAAATTCTGAAAGAGATGGGAAGACCACCTGACCTGCCTCTTGAGAAATCTGTATGCAGGTCAGGAAGCAGCAGTTAGAACTGGACATGGAACAACAGACTGGTTCCAAGTAGGAAAAGGAGTACGTCAAGGCTGTATATTGTCACCCTGCTTATTTAACTTCTGTGCAGAGTACATCATGAGAAATGCTGGACTGGAAGAAACACAAGCTGGAATCGAGATTGCTGGGAGAAATATCAATAACCTCAGATATGCAGATGACACCACCCTTATGGCCCAAGAGGAACTAAAAAGCCTCTTGATGAAAGTGAAAGAGGAGAGTGAAAAAGTTGGCCTAAAGCTCAACATTCAGAAAACAAACATCATGGCATCGGTCCCATCACTTCATGGGAAATAGATAGAGAAACAGTGGAAACAGTGTCAGACTTTATTTTGGGGGGGGCTCCAAAATCACAGCAGATGGTGATTGCAGCCATGAAATTAAAAGACGCTTACTCCTTGGAAGGAAAGTGATGACCAACCTAGATAGTATATTCAAAAGCAGAGACATTACTTTGCCAACAAAGGTCCGTCTAGTCAAGGCTATGGTTTTTCCAGTGGTCATGGATGGATGTGAGAGTTGGACTCTGAAGAAGGCTGAGCGCCTAAGAATTGATGCTTTTCAACTGTGGTGTTGGAGAAGACTCTTGAGAGTCCCTTGGACTGCAAGGAGACCCAACCAGTCCATTCTAAAGGAGATCAGCCCTGGGATTTCTTTGGAAGGAATGATGCTAAAGCTGAAACTCCAGTTGTTTGGCCGCCTCATGCGAAGAGTTGACTCACTGGAAAAGACTGTGATGCTGGGAAGGATTGGGGTCAGGAGGAGAAGGGGACGACCGAGGATGAGATGGCTGGATGGCATCATGGACTCGGACTCGATGGACGTGAGTCTGAGTGACCTCTGGGAGTTGGTGATGGACATGAAGGCCTGGCGTGCTGCAGTTCATGGAGTCGTGAAGAGTCGGACACAACTAAGTGACTGAACTGAACTGAGCATACTTTTCCTCTTTTTTGCCTCTCATACCCCAAATTACCTCGATAAATCCTGCTTTTCTGACTCTTGGGTCATGTAGGTACATCACATGCTTCAAGAGTGAACACAGGTCCTAAGCCAGTTAATCACTGTATCCTATCCTTTAGCCAATAAGATTCAGGCCCAAATGTGTTCTAGAAGCTGTTAGTGAAAAGAAGCCCTATATTTGGGGTTTTTCATGAAAAGGAAGTAAGTCTGGGTTTGCTGGCAGAACCCCCAGTCATCATGAGGGCTTGTCTGAAGTGAGAGCTGACTCAGATAAGAGCCAAGCAGAAAGATGGAGAGAGACAAGAACTGAATGACATCATCTGAATCCCTCACTCCAGCCATCCACAGACTTTCAAGTTACATTAGCCAATAAATATCCATTTTTGCCCAAATGTACTAGTCAGAGGTTCTCCAGAGAAACAGAACCAAGAGAACACATATAGGTATATATACATATAGATATATATAGGTATGCTGCTAAGTCGCTTCAGTTGTGTCCAACTCTGTGTGACCCCATAGACAGCAGCCCACCAGGCTTCCCCATCCCTGGGATTTTCCAAGCAAGAACACTGGAGTGGGTTGCAATTTCCTTCTCCAGTGTATGAAAGTGAAGAGTGAAAGTGAAGTCGCTCAATCATGTCTGACTCTTAGCGACCCCATGGACTGCAGCCCACCAGGCTCCTCTGTTCATAGGATTTTCCAGGCAAGAGTACTGGAGTGGGGTGCCATTGCCTTCTCTGATATATAGGTATATGGAGAGATTTATTGTGAGCAATTAACTCATTATATGATGTTGAGAAGTCCCAAGATCTGCAAACTGGAAGCACAGGAATGCCAGTGATGTAATTCCAGTCTGAATTCAAAGCTCTGAGAATGAGAGCTGAAGATGTAAATCCCAGTCTAAAAGCAGGAAAAGAACAGGTACTAGCTCAAGCAGGCAGGCAGGAAGCAAAAGGGGAGATTTCCTCATCCTTCAGTCTTACTATTCTGTTGAGATCCTCAAAGGATTGGATGATGCCCACACACATTGGGAAGGGCAATCTACACTACTGAGTCTACCAATCTCATCCAGAAACACCCAGTGTTTCCTGACTCACTGTGTTGTAGGTGGAGCCCCTAAAGGCTCTCCCCAGTGAATCTTCTGCAGGCAATTCTCCACCTCAGACTCTGTATCCAGTAACCTAATCCAAGAAAGGTGAAAAGGAAAAGACATTAAGAGAAGATAAACAACATGAGTTTTTTCATACAAAAAAGTAAAAGATGGAACTGCACCTATTATAGAGCCAAAAAGTTCTGATTTAGAAAACAGTGGGCAAGATACCCTCTAAACTATTGACTCTAGTAATAGGATAAAGAGGAAATGAGAATCTTAATATTTTAAACCTGAATCCATTCTCCCCAACCACTTATAATACCAAAACACACTGCAAGTGAATTGAATATTTGAAAACAACAATAAAACTGAAAACATTAAGTAGATGATAGATATATAGATGGATAAACAGATGAGAAGGAAGGGAAGAAAGGAAGAGGAAGAAAAAGAAAGGGATGAAAGAAGGGAAAAAAAGGATGAAGGAAAGCAGGAAGGAGAAGAGGAAATCCATATACATATATACATTCATCTTAGTGTTTCTGCTTCTCTGATTGAGTCATGACTGATATGTTATTGAATTGATTTGAAGTACATTGAAATTCTAAGCATAGGGGCTTAAGACTTGAAAACTTGAAAAATTAGTGACTTTAAGAAGAGTGAGAAAATAGTGTAGATAGATCTCACATTAGTTTGCATATCTCCAAATGAGAACGATGAAACTGGGAACTCCCCTGGAAATTTTACAAAGGATATCAAAAAGAAGGAAAGACACAGTCAATTTCATAATTTCAGATTCTACTGTCACTTTAGTTAACTCTTGACTTCTGATTCTACCTTTGTTTTTACATTCCAGGCATTGAATAAAAGAAAGGGAGATAATTTGGCTAAATAAGATCACTTGTTCTAGAAGTATCTAGGACACCAGATTTTTATCTTTAAAATTTACTTTCTTTGATATATGTTATTTATTGTTTTAAAATATATACATTTATTACATTTATATTTTCTTAGAGAAGTTGAAGTTAAAACTAAAAAGAGAAAAAATTTGCATCTTTACAGAGTGTATAACATAGTGAAACTGTTTCCATCAGGTTTACTTCTGATTCAATCTCTTCATAACATCCATTTCCATTGAACAAAAATAATATGCTGTCGTGTATCTGGGACACACTCACACTTTCTATTTTCATATTAACAGCACAAAATCTGTCATTGTTAACTTGATATAACTGCCACCAACACCACCTCCAACACATGGACATGCATATTTCAGACTCACAGATTCATCTATTCTGTACCTGGAATATTCTACAAAAGTCAACATTTTCTCTCACTCCTTTCAACGTGTTTTCAATCTTATAACCTGGGTACAAAATGAGGTTTTCATTCAAACAGACACAATAAAATGTCTGTGTAATGAGAAACAGCACCTTCATTCTCTTCTATATTTTGCAGATTCTCTACTATGAGTAGGTTTTATTCTTCTGGTAGCTCAGTAGGTAAAAAATCCACCTGCCAATGCAGTGAGACACAGAAGGCGCAAGTTCAATTTCTGGGTCGAGAAGTTCTCCAGGAGGAAGGCATGGCAATCCACTCCAGTATTCTTGCCTGGAGAATTCCATGTATGGAGAATTCTAGGGACAGAGAAGCCTGGAGGGCTACAATCCACAGGGTAGCACAGAGTCGGAAATGATTGAAGCAGCTTAGCATGCATGCACATTATTCTTCTAAACAAACAAAAAAAAATGGGTTTTTAAAACAAAACAATAAAATTCTTGCCTCTAAATTGAAGGGGAAAGTGATAATGAAAGAGAGACTTTCAACAAAGTAGACAAATATGTTCAAAACTGAAACATCTTTTACAAAATCTCTCTTGATTAGGGACATTACACTCTAAACCATTATTTCTATTTGTTATAACCTACATATCCATTTTGTATCATATGATTTAATATTCATGCTATTTTGTGTGTATTTGTGGATATATATACATACATAGTTAGATATACATATACTTGTGTTTGTTTTGTATTATACATATATTTCTGGCTATATATTATATATATATAATATATACAATTAGAAATTCTTAACTATATCTTTTATTTCCTAAATACAGAAGGGGGAGAAAATTATTCATTTACTATCCCTTCTTGCTATTTCCTTCAGGATTCTCTATAATCATGGCAAACACCAATCCTAAATTTTATTTCCTTTTCCATTTATATTTTTAGTCTTTGAGTTAACTTCAACATAAGACACCCAAGCCAGAAATCCACAAGTTATCTTATGCTCAGAATGAAAAGGCAAAAAGATAAGACACTAAAAGATGGACTCCACAAGTCAGTAGGTGCCCAATATGCAACTGGAAAACAGTGGAGAAATAAGTCCAGAAAGAATGAAGAGATGGAACTAAAACAAAAACAATGCCCAGTTGTCGATGTGACTATTGATGGAAGAAAGTCCGATGGAATAAAGAGCAATAATGCATAGGAACCTGGAATGTTAGGTCCAAGAATCAAGGTAAAATTAAAAGTGGTCACACTGGAGATGGCAAGAGTGAACAATGACATTTTAGGAATCAGTGATTAAAATGGACTGGAATGGGCAAATTTAATTAAAATGACCATTATGCCTACTACTGTGGGCAAAAATCCCTTAGAAGAAGAGAAGTAGCCTTCAGAGTCAACAAAACAGTCCAAAATACAGTACTTGGGTGCAATCTAAAAAATGACAGAATGATCTCTGTTTGTTTCCAAGGCAAACCATTCAATATCATAGTAATCCAAATCTGCCTCAACCGGTAAGGCTGAAGAAGCTGATATTGAACAGTTCTATGCAGACCTACAAGACCTTCTAGAACTAACACCCAAAGAAGATGTCCTTTTCATCATAGGGGACTGGAATGCAAAAGTAGGAAGTCAAGAGATACCTGGAATAACAGGCAAATTTGACTGTGGAGTACAAAATGAAGCAAGGCAAAGGCTAATTGAGTTTTGCCAAGATAATGCACTGGTCATAGTAAACACCTTCTTCCAACAACACAAGACTCTGCACATGGACCTCACCAGATGGCCAAAACCAAAAGCAGACTGATTATATTCTTTGCAGCCAAAGATGGAGAAGCTCTATAGAGTCAGCAAAAACAAGACTGGGAGCTGACTGTTTGCTCAGATCATAAATTCCTTATTGCCAAATTCAGACTTAAATTGAAGAAAGTAGGGAAAACTACTAGACCATTCAGATATGACCTAAATCAAATCCCTTATGATTACACAGTGGAGGTGACAAACAGATTCAAGGGATTCAATCTGATAGAGTGCCTGAAGAACTATGGATAGAGGTTCATGACACTGTATAGGAGACAGTGATCAAGACCATCCTGAAGAAAAAGAAATGCAAAAAGGCAAAATGATTGCCTGAGGAGGCCTTACAAATAGCTGAGAAAAGAAGAGAAGTGAAAGACAAAAGGGGAAAAGGAAAAATATACCCATTTGAATGCAGAGTTCCATAGAATAGCAAGGAAAGATAAGAAAGGCTTCCTCAGTGATCAGTGCAAAGAAATAGAGGAAAACAATAGGATGGGAAAGACTGGAGATTTCTTCAAGAAAATTGGAGATACCAAGGAAACATTTCATGCAAAGATGGGCACAATAAAGGATAGAAATGGTATGGAGCTAACAGAAGCAGAAGATACTAAGAAGAGGTGGGAAGAATACACAGAAAAACTATACAAAAAAGATCTTCACGACCCAGATAACCATGATGGTGTGATCACTCACCTAGAGCCAGACATCTTGGAATGGGAAGTCAAGTTGGTCTTAGGAAGCATCACTACAAACAAAGCTAGTGGAGGTGATGGAATTCCAGTTCAGCTATTTCAAATCCTAGAAGATGATGCTGTTAGAGTGTTGTACTCAATATGCCAGCAAATTTGGAAAACTCAACAATTTTTTTGAGTGGCCATAGGACTGGAAAAGGTCAGTTTCATTTCAATCCCTAAGAAGGTCAATGCCTAAGAATGTTCACACTACTGTACAATTGCACTTGTCTCACACGCTAGCAAAACAATGCTCAAAGTTCTCCAAGCCAAGTTTCAGCAAGAAGTGAACCATGGACTTCCAGATATACAAGCTGGATTTAGAAAAGGCAGAGGAACCAGAGATCAAATTGCCAACATCTGCTGGATCATAGAAAAAGCAAGAGAATTCCAAAAAAACATCTACTTCTGCTTTATTGATTACACCAAAGCTTCTGACTACATAGATCACAACAAATTGGAAAATCAAAGAGATGGGAATACCAGACCACCTTACCTGCCTCCTGAGAAATCTGTATGCAGGTCATGAAGCAACAAGTAGAACCAGACATGGAACAACAGACTGGTTCCAAATCAGGAAAGGAGTACAGTCAAGGCTGTATATTGTCAACCTGCTTACTTAATTTCTATGCAGAGTACATCATGTGACATGCCAGGCTGGAGGAAGCACAAGTTAGAATCAAGATTTCAGGGAGAAACATCAATGACCTCAGATATGCAGATGACAGCACCCTTATGGCAGAAAGCCAAGAGGAACTGAAGAGCCTCTTGGTGAAATTGAAAGAGAGTGAAAAAGCTAGCTTACAACTCAACAGTCAGAAAACTAAGATCATGGCATCTGGTCCCATCACTTGATGGAAAATAGATGGGGAAACATTGGAAACAGTGGCAGATTTTATTTTCTTAGGCTCCAAAATCACTGCAGATGGTTACTACAGCCATGAAATTAAAAGACACTTGTTCCTTGGAAGAAAAGCTATGACCTACCTAGTGAAGTGATAGTGAAAATCACTCAGTCATGTCTGACTCTTTGCAACCCCATTGACTGTATGGTCTGTGGAATTCTCCAGGCCAGAATTATGGAGTGGGTAACCTTTCCTTTCTCTAGGGGATCTTCTTAACCCAGGGATCAAACCCAGGTTTCCCACATTGCAGGCGGATTCTTTACAGCTGAGCCACAAGGGAAGTCCAAGAACACTGGAATGGGTAGCCTATCACTTCTCCAGTGGATCTTCCTGACCTAGGAATCAAATTGGGGTCTCCTGCATTGCAGGTGGATTTTTTACCACCTGAGTTAGAGGGAAGCCCACCTAGAGAGCATATTAAAAAGCAGAGACATTACTTTGCCGACAAAAGTCTATCTAGTCAAAAGCTAAGCTTTTCCAGTAGTCAGGTATGGATATGAGAGCTGGACTATAAAATTGAGCACTGAAGAATTGATGCTTTTGAAATGTGGTGTTGGAGAAGACTCTTGAGAGTGCCTTCAACTGCAAGGAGATCAAACCAGTCAATCCTAAAGGAAATCAGTCCTGGATATTCATTAGAAGGTTGGAAGATACTGAACCTAAAACTACAATACTGTGGCCACCTGATGAGACAAACTGGCTCTTTGGAAAAGATCCTGTTGCTAGGAAAGATTGAAGGCAGGAAGAAAAGGGGACGACAGAGGATAAGATGATTGGATGGTATCACCGTCTCAATGGACATGAGTTTGAGCAAGCTCCGGGTGTTGGTGATGAACAGGGAAGCCTGGCGTGCTGCAGTCCATGAGGTCGTAAAGAGTCGGACACGACTGAGCAACTGAACTGAATTGAACTATCCTATGCTGTTAATTTGGAGAAGGAAATGGCAACCCACTCCAGTATTCTTGCCTGGAAAATCCTATGGACCGAGGAACCTGGCAGGCTACAGTCCATGGGGTCACAAGAGTTGGACACAACTTAGTGACTAACCCTGGAGAAGGCAATGGCACCCCACTCCAGTACTCTTTCCTGGAAAATCCAATGGATGGAGGAGCCTGGTAGGTTGCAGTCCATGGGGTCATGAAAGAGTCGGACACAACTAAGCGACTTCACTTTCACTTTTCACTTTCATGCATTGGAGAAGGAAATGGCAACCCACTCCAGTACTCTTGCCTGGAGAATCCCAGGGACGGGGGATCCTGGTGGGCTGCCGTCTATGGGGTTGCACAGAGTCGGACATGACTGAAGCGACAGCAATAGCAGTAGAAGCAGCATGCTCTTACTTTCCATATCCTCTCTGCTGCCAAATTTGCGAATTCTTTCCCCTAAATTTCTCTTGAACTCATTTCCTTTTCTCTGTCCACTTTGCAAACACTTTGATTCTGGTTCTACTATTTGGAGCTGATTCATTTCATGGACTTTCATAATTTGATTATTGGGGAGTCTAATTCATTGAGATTTAAACCTGAAAGTGTTTTATATCTTCCTGTACATGTCCTTAGCTGTGCTTTATTTAGACGTCTCCTTTTTAAACCGGGTTTCTATAGCTTCCTTTGATATAGTTACAAAAACTAGTGTCATCATCTATCCATTCTGAAAGTTCTCATCTCAGACTCCATGTAATCTGTCACCTCTCCACCTTCATTGCTACACAGAATCTGTATTTCCAACAGCTTGGAGAGGGGGTGGGGGATGTGAAGGTATACTGTCTTTACTCACATTCTTCCTTTTAGTCATAGGCTCATCCAGTGTCTGAAAGATGAAAGAAGTAAAACGGAAAGTCAGAAACAT
>SJYC01093434.1:0-29234 GCA_006408675.1 Madoqua kirkii | reverse complement strand
TAAAAAGTTAAGAATAACTCATAGTAACTTCAAATTATACTTTCTTTTTAATCAACAACTCTGAGAACTTTGTGCTTCAGTCATACCCTATGCTCTCTTTTTCTAATGCATTATTTTTCATTTTCTCACTGAAACTTACCTGCCTCTTCTTGACAGCTGCAAAGAAATTCCTGTCATTTATTTTCATTTGACTTCATATTTTCACACCTTTGAGGAGTATATACATTTCTATGAAGATAAATAACCATTTATCTTGACCTTTATTACCTATATGTATTATACTCATAATAGATAACGCTTCCTCATTTTAATGGCTCAAATGTTACAGAGTCCTTTCAAATTGTGAACTAAAAGTGCATGATTTCTCTTATTTACAAAGCAGATGGTTCATCTAGGCTCTTAAACAACTTACTCACCTTATAAAATCCACACTGCTTTTCCTGCATAGGTGGTCTTCAGTGTTCTACATTATGTTATAGAGGCCAACATTAACCCCCACCCACTGCCACATACAACACATTGTCCTTCCCTTTTAGATTTTGCTGTATGTATTTGAACTCTGACACTTCTCCTTGGGTATGTCTTATGAGCAGACACATTGACTGCCTTTGTTCCAGATTATTATTTCAAGGGTATTTTTTTTTTAATAGTAAACAGCCTTGGAAGAGAGAGCACAGGGCAAGTTTAATGAACAGTATTTCAGATTCAGCTTCCTTAAGCTCAGTTCAGTTCAGTTCAATTCAGTTTATTCGCTCAGTCGTGTCTGACTCTCTGTGACCCCATAAATCACAGCATGCCAGGCCTCCCTGTCCATCACCATCTCCCGGAGTTCACTCAAACTCACGTCCAGCGAGTCCATGATGCCATCCAGCCATCTCATCCTCGGTCATCCCCTTCTCCTCCTGCCCCAAATCCCTCCCAGCATTAGTCTTTTCCAATGAGTCAACTCTTTGCATGAGGTGGCCAGAGTTCTGGAGTTTCAGCTTTAGCATCATTCCTTCCAAAGAAATCCCAGGGTTGATCTCCTTCAGAATAGACTGGTTGTATCTCCTTGCAGTCCAGGGGACTCTCAGGAGTCTTCTCCAACACCACAGTTCAAAAGCATCAATTCTTCAGCGCTCAACCTTTTTCACAGTCCAACTCTCACATCCATACATGACCACAGGAAAAACTATAGCTGCTTTTCTAATGTAACTTACTAAGTGTTCAGGTAGTCCTGGCTCTCTCTGTACTGTAAGAATTGGGGCTCAGAGAGGTGGTGCAAATGGTGATATTATTGCTGTGAGTAAAATCATCTTTTGTCTCATTCCAAGATATCTCATGGCTTTTGCCTGCATTCATGGGACTATGGCAGGCTCACTGGTAAGCATGGAAGGAAGGTAAATCTCATATCCTTCAGGGTTCTCAACAAAGCCTTCATTCCAACTTTCTTAATTCTTTAAATGTGGCTCTTCCCAAAAATGCAGAGTGGGGGTTCCTTCTCCACTCTGCATAGTAAGGTCAGTGTCTCTCCCACATTCAGGTAAAATACTGGAGATTTACATTTTCCAGAGATATTTGCAGAACTAAAGGAAAATGCAGTGTAGAAAATAGGGGAGGAACAGAAAGCCCACATATCAAGCAGAGAGATTTCTCCTCAATCTCCTTCCTCTCTCTCATGCTGCTACTGCTAAGTCATTTCAGTCATGTCCGACTCTGTACGACCCCATAGATGGCAGCCCACCAGGCTCCCCCATCCCTGGGATTCTCCAGGCAAGAACACTGGAGTGGGTTGCCATTTCCTCCTTCAATGCATGAAAGTGAAAAGTGAAAGTGAAGTCACTCAGTCATGTCCGAGCTCTTCGAGACACCATGGATGGCAGCCTACCAGGCTCCTCTGTCCATGGAGTTTTCCAGGCAAGAGTACTGGAGTGGGGTGCCATTGCTTTCTCCTCTCTCTCATGGCCTCCTACAGTTCTGGCAACAAGATGTAAAGTCGTCAGAAAGAATATTAGAGGAATCCTCCATGGGGAAATGAGGAATCCCCAGAGAATAAATCAATAGATATTTACATGAGTACTTCTCAGTGAAAAATGATTTGTCGCTTTATTGCCTTGTATACATAGACACACATCTAGAATTTCCTATTTGCTCATTAGAGCTCCTCTTTTAGATATAAATGAAAAATCAAGGTGATTTCTAACATGAAAGAACACAATGGAACAAAGAGAAAAATATAGGAACGTTGGAGAAAGGAGAGAGAATGCATAGAAAAGAGAAAATATTTAAATATAGACTCATGGGTAATTGCCAACATTCGCTAGATCATGGAAAAAGCGAGAGAGTTCCAGAAAAACTGCTTTATTGACTATGCCAAAACCTTTGACTTAGAACCCAGATCTCCCACACTGTGGGCAGATTCTTTACCAGCTGAGCCACAAGGGAAGCCCGAGAATACTAGACTGGGTAGCCTATCCCTTCTCCAGCAGATCTTTCCAACCCAGGAATCGAACTGGGGTCTCTTGCATTGCAGGTGGATTTTTTTACCATCTGAGCTACAGGGAAGCCCCAAAAGATGAGAGAACAGAGTGTATTCACAAACCTTAAAAAGGCTTATATAACAAAAATTGTTATAAAAGATAATTTATTCCATTAGTAAATTCAAAAATTGAAAGAATGTTGAAAAAAGTCTTCAAGAAAGTGTATCAGAAAGAAGGAAAAAAGTTAGATAATGAAAGAAAGAATACAAAGTGTGAGGATCAATAGAAGAGGTTTAAATGTCCAATACCAGTTTCAGTTCAAAGCAATAAAAGAAACAATGTCAATGAAAAGAATATTTCACAATATTAAAGATCATCAGACGAGATCGGGCGCGTTTAGGGTGGTACGGCTGTAGACTAGTCAGTGTATGGCAAAACCAATACAGTACTGTAAAGCAAAATAAAGGAAAAATAAAAATTAAAAATAAATAAATAAAATACAGATCATCAGGACTGAGTGACTAGCATAGTGGGGAAAAAATAACAGAGAATATATATTGAAAAGTACCATCTTATAAAACTGAAATTCTGGGGGTAAAAAAAAAATGCTAAAAGTTTACAAAAAGAGAAAGGGAGGGGAAAATATCACATTATAAAGACTGATAACTCAAATGAAATTAGATTTTTTAAATAATCACACTAGAAATTAGAGAGCAATGGAGCAATGTCTTCAATATTATAAAGGGCAATTACTTCTAAGCTAAATTAATATTCTCAGCAAACTATTCACAACATATGTGAATATAATAAAGATATTTTCATGAAAGTAATATGTCAAGGAATATATACCCCATATTTTATTTTCAGTATATTATTGAAAAGATACACCCTCAAAATGAGGAATTCAGGAAATAGGGAAATTAACATTGGCAAGAGTTCAGGAAATCTCAGGATGCTGGTGGCCAGGTATATGAAATGGTGCTCAATACCCAATCACCAAGGAAATGTAATTTAAAACTACAATGAGATATCACTTCACATGTGTTGCAGTAGCCATTATCAAAAAGACAAGAAATAACTAAAGCTGGCAAGGATGAAAAGGGAACCTTTGTACACTACTGGTGGGAACATAAACTATTTACAGCCACTGTGGAAAACAGCATGGAGGGTCTTCCAAAAATTGAAAATAGGGACTTCCCTGGTGGTCCAGGGTCTTCCCTCGTGACTCAGCTGGTAAAGAATCCACCTGCAGTGTGGAAGACCTGGGTTCATTCCCTCAGTTGGAAATGTAATTTAAAACTACAATGAGATATCACTTCACATGTGTTGCAGTAGCCATTATCAAAAAGACAAGAAATAACTAAAGCTGGCAAGGATGAAAAGGGAACCTTTGTACACTACTGGTGGGAACATAAACTATTTACAGCCACTGTGGAAAACAGCATGGAGGGTCTTCCAAAAATTGAAAATAGGGACTTCCCTGGTGGTCCAGGGTCTTCCCTCGTGACTCAGCTGGTAAAGAATCCACCTGCAGTGTGGAAGACCTGGGTTCATTCCCTCAGTTGGGAAGATCCCCTGGAGAAATGAACAGCTACCCACTCCAGTATTCTGGCCTGGAGAATGCTATGGACTGTATAGTCCATGGGATCACAAAGAGTCAGACACGACTGAGCTACTTTCATTATCTGGTAGTCCAGTGGTTAAGAAACTGCCTTCCAATGCAGGGGATACAGGTTTTATCCTTGGTGGAGGAACTAAGATCCCACATTCTGTGGAGTAACTAAGCCCACGTGCTGCAACTAGAGAGCCTATACATCACAACTATTGAACCCATACACTTTATAGCATGTGCCCCAGAACTAGAGATGCCCCATCATGCTGCAACTAGAGAAAAAGCCAGCACACCAGCATTATTCACAACAGCCAAGATGTGGAAACATTCTAAGCGTACATCAACAGATGAATGAATAAAGGAAATGTGGGAAATTTTAAACACATCTGTATACACACATTCGTGTATACATACACAGTGGAATATTATTAGGCCATAAAAAAGGAGGAAATTATGGTATTTACAACAGGATGAATAAACCTGGAGGATATTATGCTAAGCCTAAGTGAAATAAACCTAATACAGAAGTATAAATACAATATGATCTCACTTTTATGCAGTATCCAAAAAATGTTGAACTCACTAAAGCAGAAAGTAGAATGGTGGTTGCCAGGGACAGGGAAAAAATGGGAACATGTTGGTCAAAGGGTACAAGTTTTCATTATGTCAGTTGTATAGTTTGGTGACTATAATTAATGGTGCCTTATTGAATACTTGAAATTTGCCAAGAAAATCAATCTTAAGTGTTCTTAGTACATAAGAACAACAACAAAAAAAAGGTAATTGTATGAGGCAATGGATATGTGAATAATCTTGACTGTGGTACTCATTCACAATGTAAAGATGTATCAAATCATCACATTGTAACATTCTAAATATACACCATTTTTGTCTATTATAATTTAGTAAGTGTGGGGGATGGGAGGACTCCTGGTGAGGGAAAGCTCCAGGGTTACAGCAGCAGGCATACAGAGCAACCAAGAGTTGGATTGGCAAACATGGGAAGAGATGACCTTAATATGAAAAGAAGCTGAGAATTTCCAGCAGTCCAATGGTTAGGACTAGATTCTCTCACTTCCAGGCCCCTGGTTCAGTCCAGGTCAGGGAAATAAGATGCTGCAAGCCATGCAGTGTGGCCAAAAATAAGATAAAAAGAAACCAACCAGGAGTCCAACTAACAAGACAGGTAAATAGACAGATTAATGTAACTCGGGAATATTACCTGATATGTTTGACTATATCTAACTATGTTGTTTTTCAGTAGCTAAGTCATATCTGACTTTTTGAAACTCCATGATTTGCATATTCATATTCATGAAATGCATATGCATATTCATATCTACTTATGAAAGAAGGTTTTGTTGTTCAGGTGGAAGATCAGAGGCTGCTGGATTAATTATAGCTACTTGAAGACTAAACAAATGAACTTGTCAACTGAAAAAGTTACACAGCCTAAAAGTTGAGAATTACATTATATTTGGTGGACAAAACTGAAGACTTAAACCCATGACTCAGCCTCTCAGATATCTCTGAGAGACTACTCCAAAGAGGTAAGAGAGGAGCCAGGATATATAAGAATTTTTGCAACAAAGATCAGGTGGAAGGAGCTTCGAAAGATTATTGTTAATTAAAGAAAACCGAGTATTTCAAGTTAAGGGACTTAGTGCTTTTCTATGTATGGGCCCATGGAAGAGTCTGAACTCACTTAAATCGTCCTTTTGATATACACCTTATCATCCAGAGTCGTGTGTGTGTGTGTGTGTGTGTGTGTGTGTGCATGCTAAATTGCTTCAGTCATATCCAACTCTTTGCAACCATATGGACTGTAGTCCGGCAGGCTCCTCTGTCCATGGGATTCTCCAGGCAAGAAAACTGGAGTGGGTTGCTGTGCCCTCCTCCGGGGGATCTTCCTGACTCAGGGATCAAGGGTCTCCTGGATTGGCAGGCAGGTCGGTTCTTGACCACTATGACACCTGGGGAACCCTATCCACGGCAGGTATTCATTTTTTCCCTGTTACCAGTCCCTTCAGAAAGCATGGTTGGGGTGAGGGTGGCTGTGGTAGCTGAGACTTGGCAGGAGGTGCTCTGTTTCCATCCCAAGTTCCCTCAGGGCTCATCCCTGGGGGTGGCTGTAATGTGATGGCTTGATGGCAGCAACATCCTTTGTTCACTGATATGGCAGGCATTATTTTTCCTTCACAGACTCAACTACTAAAATTTAGCAAGAAAATAATAATTCCACTGGAAGAGATGTACACTTATGACTTGCTGCATGGCTCAGTTGTAAATTTGCATATTATAATAATGTACACTCTGAAAATAGATTAATTTTCTCTGGGAGTATGTCAAGAGGAGAAGTATTTGCACATGTTTGTCTTCATGTGTAAAAATGCTGGTGTTGCAAATGAGCTAGGAATAGATAATGTCTAAAATTTAGGAATTAAGAAATGCTATTACATGCATTTTATCTACATTATAACCGAAGAATTGATGCTTTTGAGCTGTGGTGTTGGAGAAGACTCTTGAGAGTCCCTTGGACTGCAAGGAGATCCAACCAATCCATTCTGAAGGAGATCAGCCCTGGGATTTCTTTGGAAGGAATGATGCTGAAGCTGAAACTCCAATACTCTGGCCACCTCATGCAAAGAGTTGACTCAATGGAAAAGACTCTGATGGTTGGAGGGATTGGGGGCAGGAGGAGAATGACAGAGGATGAGATGGCTGGATGGCATCATGGACTTGATGGATGCGAGTCTGAGTGAACTCCAGGAGTTAGTGATGAACAGGGAGGCCTGGTGTGCTGCGTTTCACGGGGTCACAAAAAGTTGGACATGACTGAGCGACTGAACTGAACAGAAATATGGAGGTTAATAACATAGAAACAGGGAAGAGTTGAAAATAATGCTTCTATGAAGCAAGAATTATGGATGGATGCACAAAGTATTTTAATAATGTACTATTTTGTACTTTTAATTCTACACTTGAATTATTTACCAAAAATAAAATTAAATTGTAAAAATTCAGACTATTAGATAAATAAAAAGGATATATATGTATAATAACTTTCTAATCAGAAAATGGAACAAACTAATCAGTCAAACAAAAAGATTTATGAGAAACAGAGATTAAGAAATCTTAGTGCATGGAAAATACAAAATAAGATGGCAGTAATGTTTAATAACTTCTCTAATTATAATAAATGTGACTGAGTTAAGCTAATCAGTTGTAATACAGAGGTTCTCAGATTGGGTTTTAATAATCTACACTACACTATTAAAATAATATGTCACAGGTTGAAAATGAAGAAGTTAAAGTGTTATCCAGGAAAATACTGACTAAAAGAAAACTGATATAACATTACAAGTATCAGACAAAATATCTTTCTAAGTGAAAACTTCAGCACTGATGTCAAAGAAGCTGAAGTTCAACAATTCTATGAAGACTGACAAGACTTCCTAGAACTAACAACAATAAAAGATGTCCTTTTCATCACAGGGGACTAAAATGCAAAATTAGGAAGTCAAGAGATATCTGGAGTAACAGGAAAGTATGGCCTTGGAGTACACGATGAAGCAGGGCAAAGGCTAAAAGAGTTTTGTCAAGAGAACACATTGGTCATAGCAAATGCTCTCTTCCAACAACACAAGAGACAGTTCTACACATGGACATCACCAAATGATCAGTACCAAAATCAGATTGATTATACTTTTTGCAGCCGAAAGTGGAGAAGCTCTATACAGTCAGCAAAAAAAAAAAAAAAAGACCTGGACCAGGCTGTGGCTCAGATCAACAGCTTCTTATTGTGGAATTCAAGCTCAAATTGAGGAAAGTAGGGAAAACTACTAGCCATTCAGGCATGACCTAAATCAAATCTCTTATGATTATATAGTAGAAATGATGAATAGATTCAAGGGACTAGATCTAGTAGACAGAGTGCCTGAAGAACTATGAGCAGAGGTTTGTAACACTGTACAGCAGGTAGTGACCAAAACCATTCCCAAGAAAAAGAAATGCAAGAAAGCAAAGTGGTTGTCTGAGGAGGCCTTACAAATAGCTGAGAAAAGCAAAGAAGTAAAGGCAAAGGAGAAGGAAAAGATATGCCCATCTAATTGCAGAGTTCGAGAGAATAGGAAGGAGAGATAAGAAAGCCTTCTTAAGTGAACAACACAAAGAAACAGAGGAAGACAATAGAATGGAAAAGACTAGAGATCTCTTTAAGAAAACTGGAGATACCAAGGGAATGTTACATGCAAAGATAGGCAAAATAAAGGACAAAGGCAGCAAGGACCTAACAGAAGCAGAAAGTATTAAGAAAACATGGCAAGAGCAAACTGAAGAACTGTACAAAAACGTTGTTAATGACCCAGATACCCACAATGGTGTGGTCACTCACCTAGAGCCAGACATCTTGGAGTGAAAGCATCACTACGGACAAAGTTAGTGAAGGTGATGGAATTCCAACTGACGTATTTCAAATCCTAAAAGATGATGCTGTTAAAGTGTTGTACTCATTTTGACAGCAAATTTGTATTCATTTTGACAGCAAATTTGGAAAACTCAGCAGTGGCTACAGGACTGGAAACGGTCAGTTTTCATTCCAATCTCAAAGAATGGCACAGCTAAAAAATATTCAAATTACCATATAATTACACTCTTTTCACATGCTAGAAAGATTAAGCTCCAAATCCTTCAAGCTATGCTTCAGCAGTATGTAAACTGAGAAATTCCAGATTTACAAGCTGGATTTAGAAAAGGTAAAGGATCCAGAGATCAAATTGCCAACATACTCTAGATCATAGAAAAAGCAAGGGAATTCCAACCAAAAACATCTGCTTCACTGAAGTGAAGTGAAGTCACTCAGTTGTGTTTGACTCTTTGCGACCCCATGGACTGTAGCCTATAGGGCTCCTCTGTCCATGGAATTTTCCAGGCAAAAATACTGGAGTGGGTTGCCATTTCCTTCTCCAGAGGAACTTCTCGACCAAGGAATCAAACTCGGATCTCCTACACTGTAGGCAGATGCTTTACCGTCTGAGCCACTTCACTCAGTTCAGTTCAGTCACTCAGTCGTGTCCAGCTCTTCCCGACCCCATGAATCACAGCAGGCTAGGCCTCCCTGTCCATCATCATCTCCCGGAGATCACTAAGACTCACATTCATCGAGTCAGTGAGGCCATCCAGGCATCTCATCCTCTGTCGTCCCCTTCTCCTCCTACCCCGAATCATTCCCAGCATCAGAGTCTTTTCCAGTGAGTCAGTTCTTCTCATGAGGTGGCCAAACTACTGGACTTTCAATTGCTGGATCATAGAAAAAGCAAGAGAATTCCAAAAAAACATCTACTTCTGCTTTATTGATTACACCAAAGCTTCTGACTACATAGATCACAACAAATTGGAAAATCAAAGAGATGGGAATACCAGACCACCTTACCTGCCTCCTGAGAAATCTGTATGCAGGTCATGAAGCAACAAGTAGAACCAGACATGGAACAACAGACTGGTTCCAAATCAGGAAAGGAGTACAGTCAAGGCTGTATATTGTCAACCTGCTTACTTAATTTCTATGCAGAGTACATCATGTGACATGCCAGGCTGGAGGAAGCACAAGTTAGAATCAAGATTTCAGGGAGAAACATCAATGACCTCAGATATGCAGATGACAGCACCCTTATGGCAGAAAGCCAAGAGGAACTGAAGAGCCTCTTGGTGAAATTGAAAGAGAGTGAAAAAGCTAGCTTACAACTCAACAGTCAGAAAACTAAGATCATGGCATCTGGTCCCATCACTTGATGGAAAATAGATGGGGAAACATTGGAAACAGTGGCAGATTTTATTTTCTTAGGCTCCAAAATCACTGCAGATGGTTACTACAGCCATGAAATTAAAAGACACTTGTTCCTTGGAAGAAAAGCTATGACCTACCTAGTGAAGTGATAGTGAAAATCACTCAGTCATGTCTGACTCTTTGCAACCCCATTGACTGTATGGTCTGTGGAATTCTCCAGGCCAGAATTATGGAGTGGGTAACCTTTCCTTTCTCTAGGGGATCTTCTTAACCCAGGGATCAAACCCAGGTTTCCCACATTGCAGGCGGATTCTTTACAGCTGAGCCACAAGGGAAGTCCAAGAACACTGGAATGGGTAGCCTATCACTTCTCCAGTGGATCTTCCTGACCTAGGAATCAAATTGGGGTCTCCTGCATTGCAGGTGGATTTTTTACCACCTGAGTTAGAGGGAAGCCCACCTAGAGAGCATATTAAAAAGCAGAGACATTACTTTGCCGACAAAAGTCTATCTAGTCAAAAGCTAAGCTTTTCCAGTAGTCAGGTATGGATATGAGAGCTGGACTATAAAATTGAGCACTGAAGAATTGATGCTTTTGAAATGTGGTGTTGGAGAAGACTCTTGAGAGTGCCTTCAACTGCAAGGAGATCAAACCAGTCAATCCTAAAGGAAATCAGTCCTGGATATTCATTAGAAGGTTGGAAGATACTGAACCTAAAACTACAATACTGTGGCCACCTGATGAGACAAACTGGCTCTTTGGAAAAGATCCTGTTGCTAGGAAAGATTGAAGGCAGGAAGAAAAGGGGACGACAGAGGATAAGATGATTGGATGGTATCACCGTCTCAATGGACATGAGTTTGAGCAAGCTCCGGGTGTTGGTGATGAACAGGGAAGCCTGGCGTGCTGCAGTCCATGAGGTCGTAAAGAGTCGGACACGACTGAGCAACTGAACTGAATTGAACTATCCTATGCTGTTAATTTGGAGAAGGAAATGGCAACCCACTCCAGTATTCTTGCCTGGAAAATCCTATGGACCGAGGAACCTGGCAGGCTACAGTCCATGGGGTCACAAGAGTTGGACACAACTTAGTGACTAACCCTGGAGAAGGCAATGGCACCCCACTCCAGTACTCTTTCCTGGAAAATCCAATGGATGGAGGAGCCTGGTAGGTTGCAGTCCATGGGGTCATGAAAGAGTCGGACACAACTAAGCGACTTCACTTTCACTTTTCACTTTCATGCATTGGAGAAGGAAATGGCAACCCACTCCAGTACTCTTGCCTGGAGAATCCCAGGGACGGGGGATCCTGGTGGGCTGCCGTCTATGGGGTTGCACAGAGTCGGACATGACTGAAGCGACAGCAATAGCAGTAGCAGCAGCATGCTCTTACTTTCCATATCCTCTCTGCTGCCAAATTTGCGAATTCTTTCCCCTAAATTTCTCTTGAACTCATTTCCTTTTCTCTGTCCACTTTGCAAACACTTTGATTCTGGTTCTACTATTTGGAGCTGATTCATTTCATGGACTTTCATAATTTGATTATTGGGGAGTCTAATTCATTGAGATTTAAACCTGAAAGTGTTTTATATCTTCCTGTACATGTCCTTAGCTGTGCTTTATTTAGACGTCTCCTTTTTAAACCGGGTTTCTATAGCTTCCTTTGATATAGTTACAAAAACTAGTGTCATCATCTATCCATTCTGAAAGTTCTCATCTCAGACTCCATGTAATCTGTCACCTCTCCACCTTCATTGCTACACAGAATCTGTATTTCCAACAGCTTGGAGAGGGGGTGGGGGATGTGAAGGTATACTGTCTTTACTCACATTCTTCCTTTTAGTCATAGGCTCATCCAGTGTCTGAAAGATGAAAGAAGTAAAACGGAAAGTCAGAAACATCTCCTTACTAAAATGGGCAAGAGAACAGTCTTCTTCTTAATTAGATGTGACTGCTGTCCAGTGACTGAGTGACTTCACTTTCACTTTTCACTTTCATGCACTGGAGAAGGAAATGGCAACCCACTCCAGTGCTCTTGCCTGGAGAATGCCAGGGACGGGGGAGCCTGGTGGGCTGCCGTCTCTGGGATTGCACAGAGTCGGACACGACTGAAGCGACTTAGCAGCAGCAGCAGCAGCAGCAGCTGTCCAGTGAGGCCAACACTGGGTAGTGGTTGTCCTCTATGAGATCCAGCCTGCCTCTCCAGTGGGCCCCAGACAGAGTTGTGCTTCCTACATTTCTCCCATGTCTTTGCTCTCTATATGTTAGTGAACCCATCAAGATGGTGCTCCATTCTCATCTTTGCAACACAGACAAATCTTGCACAAGCTGACATATGCAAGTCCCATTATTACTCCTACTTCAGAAACTGAGAACCTGCAGCCCCACCCTACCCTCTGTCCTCCTGGCAGTTTCCCACCACACTGTCTCTCTTCAATTCTCTTTTCTTTAGTCCAAGTGGCACAAGATTGTTTCAGTAAATTCAGTGACCAACAAGACGTCCAAAGGAGGAATAAATGTGTCTTCCGTTCTGTGTATACCCCCAATATTTAAGTACAATTCTTTTGGAGTTTGTTCTCTGTTCCCTTGGATTTAGGGAGGGACCAGTCTTCCTCCAAGAACATTGCTCTTCTGCAAAAGCATCCAAACTGCAACCTGCCAGTCTGGGAAAGTGGAGTCTAAGAGAGGGGGTATTGGCAATAGATGGTAGAGCCAGTTCTGATTTGGCTATGCTCTCTAATAAGCCCAACTCCTGGTAATTCTTTAAATTTGTAGAATGAAGTACTTAATGTTTTGTTTCAAATTCAGACTATAGTCACTACTTCTGTACTCAAGGGAAAAAAAATAAATAATGTCCTATTGCATCATAATTGTTCCTAATCTACTACCTTTTACTTGCTCCATTCATCATTTATTTCTGGGAAGTTGTGGAAGAATCTAATCTCCTAAAAATCGATTTTCTGAAAGCCAAGTGGCCAAATGACCAACTTATCAATTTTGTTTTAAGTTCATTTACCAAAAGCTTACTTTTGAGAAACTAGTTCACCTAAAATCAATTTGCTCAAGGCCAGTTTGCTGAAAGAAAAATTAGCCAAATTACAGATTTCCCAAATATTGTTTTCTGCCTCTACTTTAAGTTTATAGCAAGTTATTTGGAAAATTCAACAACATTTAAGGCTTTTTTTTTTTAAGTTTTAGTTTATATTTAGTTTAAGGTTATATTTAACTGTTATTCTTTCACCCAGTTGATTAATGTAATAGGTTTGTTAGTTCCTCATCGGATGTCAATTCTGTATACAATTCACATTTCAAATGCTGAAACTTCTCAAATTTAAAAAAGACTTTTATATATTTTATTGTTCTTTATATAACTTTTTTTCATAAATATTTTTTCTTTCTCTCTTGTTTTTTAAATGGTGTGGTAACACACTTACAGGAGACTTGGAAAATACAGAACAACATTACATATAGTACCACAATGTGCATATACGTTGTAACTTCAGTCGTGTCGGATTCTTTGCAACCCTATGGACCATAGCCCATCAGGCTCCTCTGTCCAGACAAGAACACTTTACAATTATTTTTTAAAGTAGATAGATATTTTTAGTTGGAATTTCAACATCAAACTCTCAAAAATTAATAGAATTAATAGACAAGAAGTAGAAGATATAGTAGACCTGAAAAGTACCATGAACCAATTCAACGTAAAGATTTATACAGTTTTCACACAATAGCAAGATACAAATTCTATTCAAGTTCCCATAGACTATAAACCAGAAGACACTGGAACATACCCAGGAACATAAGGTATAAAAATTTTCATGGTCTAAAAATATTGAAATCATAAAGACTTTGTTCTTTTATCACTGTGAAATTGTGTTAGAAATCAGTATCAAAAGATATTTTTAAATAATCCACATATTTTCAAGTGCAGTCTGACATTTACCAAGAGAGATCTTTGATGTAACCATGAGACATCCCAATTTTTTGAAACATATGCAACGTATCCTTTGAGTTGAACTTGATAAAAGTATCTGTAAATTCTGAGAGGTCCAAAAGGCAATGGGCTCTATTCTGTATGTTTTAATGAAATCCAGTTGATTGTTTATAAAATTCTTGACATTAAGTTATGCACTACAGTTGTAATTCAAAACACAGTAACAATGTCATTTCCAAAAGCCAGAGATCAAAAGTACAGAAAAATCCAGACATTAATAAGCTTTTCCTGGCCACAGTCAAATATTTGCCGCCAAAATAAAGCTAAACAACACTACAAGTTCACAGCTGTCAAATTTAATTTCAAAAAAATCTTTGAAAACGGTTAAAACCACTCTTTTCCAGGGGAATTGACTAAAACTTAATAAGTAGTTATATGAAGTAGCTTTTTATAAATTTGTGAGTCGGGTAAATTGGACATTTTATGACATCAAATTGGGCATAACGATGAAGTATGCAACTCACACCAGACCTGATGTTGGTTTGAAACACTGGATTATAGCCACACTGCTTGAGAAGGATGCTTCATCATCAGCCAGTGGGAGAATAAGGGTTGGCTATGTATACTGAGAAAGCTTTATTTACCCAGGAATGTATTTCATGGGTGTATACAAATGAGAGAAAAGTATGAAGTAAATTATGTGCAAAGAATTACACGGAGAAGAATGGGTAGTCCGTGGTGGCCAAGAGAGACCCAGTGGGAGCAGAATCTTGTGGGGGTAGAAGGAGCAGAATATTGGTAGCATCTAGCAGAATTAGTTGGATCAGATTTTTCCTTGGAGAAACTATGGGGCCAAGTCCCCTTATAGGCTTCAATCAAATGGGGATAAAACCATTGCTGATAAAAGCACTAATATAATAATTAAAATACTAGCTACTGCGTACCCAAAGTCAACTAAGTACTTAGTATTGGCTAGAGGAAAAGTAACTAAAGCTTAAAAACTCCC
This sequence comes from Madoqua kirkii, assembly GCA_006408675.1. Classification (NCBI taxonomy): domain Eukaryota; kingdom Metazoa; phylum Chordata; class Mammalia; order Artiodactyla; family Bovidae; genus Madoqua; species Madoqua kirkii. Next base: position 14,433 of record SJYC01093434.1, on the reverse strand, counting down.
CAACTTTAAAAATATATAGTACTCAGCCCCACAAAATAATACCAGCTAACTGTATATCCCTCTCCATTACTTTCAATAGCCCTGGGAAGAGGGGTGGTACATTCTTAACTCTGTGGTAGACATTTGGTGTCTATAAGATCAAGAAAGAAGGGACAGTACAAGATGAAATGGAAAACATGACACACCAATAGGATATTTTCCACCTAAAGGGAAAGGAATGGAAACTTCAGCAAATAAAATCTCAGGCAGATGAGCTCAAGGAGTGTATCTGATGCACTTTTAATATTAAGGTTATCCCACAGACTTCCACAATGATAAAATAAGATGAACATGGGATTTTCCTAAAGTGATCAGTGTCCTGTGATTTGTGTTCCTGTATGCCACCAGTAGCTGTGATGGACTAAAGTATATCCACAAAGCCTCAGAAGCTGGGAGCTACAGGGCGGGCACTGTGCCAAGTACCTAACCCTAAAACAGAAATACTCCTTTTTGAAACTTCTCTATTTCTTGCTTCACCAAGAATCATTACAATAGCCCTGGCAGGCTATGTGGCTCCAGTTTACAGACAGGAAAATGGGACTTAAGAGCACTTATTAGACACATGGCTACAAAATGATACTGACATTCAATGGTACTTTGCTAGTTGGCTGCCATCAATTGCATCAATTGTTTGATGCGATAGAACTCAAAATAATGAAAACAAATAGGATTTGTTCCTCCACTCTTCCCATATTTATCTGGGTTTGATTTATTCATTTTCCCTGGGCCTTAACACACTTCTAAGTTGGAAGTTTCAATTTGTATTTTACATAAAGGTCATAATCTAAGCATTTTCTTCTTTTTAAACTATTTGATATTTCTAGATACTTCAAATATTACTATATCTTCTAAGTATGAACTATCAGACTTTGTAACACACTATTTTTTAAAGAAAACCAGAAGGAAGGAAAGAAAGAAGAGAGGACGGAAGGAGTTAGAGAGGGAAGGAAGGAGAAAGAAAGGAAGGAAGAAATTCTCTTAAATAATGACAGGCCTTCTTGCATGTGGATGTGACTAAGAATGAGGAGCGGAGAAGGCAATGGCAGCCCACTCCAGTGCTCTTGCCTGGAAAATCCCATGGATGGAGGAGCCTGGTTGGCCACAGTCCATGGGGTCACAAAGAGTCGGACACGACTGAGTGACTTCACTTTCACTTTTCACTTTCATGCATTGGAGAAGGAAATGGCAACCCACTCCAGTGTTCTTGCCTGGAGAGTCCCAGGGACGGGGAGCCTGTTGGGCTGCTGTCTATGGGGTCGCACAGAGTCGGACACGACTGACGCAACTTAGCAGCAGCAGCAGCAGGAACGAGGAGACCCAGCACAGACTCAGCACCATATTGAAGTCTCACTGCATTTATGCAAGATATTAGAGTGACATCAGTTTCTTTCTCTGCTGTCCAAACTGTAGTGTTTGAAATCTCCCTTGCAGATCTGGGTCTTCCCCTCCATGAACCCTGGAAGGATACGTTATCTGCTCACTTCCATACTTGGAGGGAAATGTGCAGGTATGTGGCAAGCCTATGTAAAAACTGATCTATAAAGAAGATCCCATGCTAGTGTTTAAAAGAAACTTGTCTTAGTAAGCAGTGTTTCTTAACTTACTGTTGGGTAAGCTGTTTATGTCTCCATAACTTTCCCCTCAGATTAATTCCATTTCTTCTGATTCTGTTCTCAGAATACAGAATACAGTGGTAATACTGCTGGTAACACTAAGGACATACTCTTATGTATTAGTCCTCATCTGACAATAGTAATATTCTTTCTATGTCAGATATATTACAGTTCTGGCAACTTAAAAGTAGCTTTGTTCCTTTGTAAAGATATTTATTTCAAGGTGATTTTTTTTTTTTAGCTGAAAGTATTAACCTACTACTCTGAGAATCTCAGGCATAACTGTCAAAATTTCATAAGCAGTTAATTTTACTTTTATAGCTGAAGAAAAGACATGAAAAAATAGTTAAATGAGGTTAGTAAAAAAATGCCAAAGCACTTGTTATTTACACGTCTTACTTGATCATTCGGGTTATAGTTCATATACATCTTATTTGTTTTTTTTCGGTTTCATATCAATTGTTTCATCCATTTTTAAAGGAGTCAGAAGAGATCAAGGAGAAAAGGAGGGAAATGATTTTTTTTAAATATATTTTGTGCATGTGTCACATAAATTACAAAACAACATAAAATTTGGTTTTAAAAAAATAAATGCTTATCTGTGAGAGTTTTAAAAGAGTTGCTGCTGCTGCTGTGTCGCTTCAGTTGTGTCCGACTCTGTGTGACCCCACAGACAGCAGCCCACCCGGCTCCCCTTCCCTGGGATTCTCCAGGCAAGAACATTGGAGTGGGTTGCCATTTCCTTCTCCTATGCATGAAAGTATAAAATGAAAGTGAAGTCGTGTCCGACTCCTAGCGATCCCTTGGACTGCAGCCTACCAGGCTCCTCCATCCATGGGACTTTCCCGGCAAGAGTACTGGGATGGGTTTCCATTGCCTTTTCCATTTAAAAGAGTAAATAACATCAGTATTTCAGTGTCAAACCTAATTAATTGGAAGCTTTTCTCCAACTTATTTTTTAGAAATATAATTCCTTGTCATAAAATTGATGTCATCACCACTTCAGGCAGAGACAAATCTGTTTCCAACATGCTTCCATTTTACTATAAAGAAAATAAATCCAAGATTTTTCATATTTTCTTTTTTCACCTTTTAATGTTTGTTTTTCCTTTTTTTCCTTTTAAGAAATACAATACAGTGCCTCTGCTTATGAGAGATGCCTTGTTATTTTGGTCTCTTTCGTCATTGTGATTACTTTTCTGACTTTATTTACACATCGAATGGTATTCAACTATCTTTTTAATATTATAATGTTCAGGCCCCTATCCTTTCTTTGGCATTGACTTCATCAATTGGAAATGGATGCATGGAGAGAACTCTGGGGCTGTTTGCACACCCAGAAGCCACCTTGTAACTTCCCACCCACCACTAGACCCCCTCAGGAAAGCCTTGTGGTATTGGCTCTGGCCCTTGGCATCATTTGTCTTCTATAAGGCCAGAATTCTGGTGGGCATCAAATCTTAAAACAGCTCTTACCAAACAAAAGTTACTCTGGTGACTGTGATAGTCGCTCAGGACTGAAAGGCAGGTACTTGGCTGAGTCAACATCCCTTGACTCTCCCTGCTCCTTCACCCATGCCCATTAATCAGGCCGTGTGGCAGACTCCCAGCAACAGCAGGAGAGCCGTGAGTCTGTGTTTGTGTGAAGGAAAGGGAGAGAAGAGAAAGAAAGTGTTGATCCAGACTGGCAAATATGAGAGAGGCTAGTTGGCAATAGCACTTGATGTTGACATCTAGGTACCACTCTTGAAAGATTCTGTGATATGCCCCTGCTTTGAGCACTGTTAACAACCCGACTGACTGTGAGTTAATATATGCCAAAGTAGTGTGAACCAGTTTTAGTGGTTGTGGTGAATATGAACTCTTCAGAAGCTTCCTTAAAGGTTAGGGCCAGTTAGATAGGGTTTGCCCAACTTCTGAGTGATCAAGTCTTGATTGAACCAGGAGGACATGAACAGGCTGGTCAAAACCAAAAGAATATCTGCAAAATAAATATTTTCTGGTTTAAATTAAAAAGTAAGCATATTTGCTGATCATATTATTTGATATATGACAGTACTTCATGAGTTATAATTAGATCACCGGTTTTATATAATAAAAATCTTTTAAATACCATCATTGGTTGTAAAATACACATTATTTGCATTGAATTTTGTTTTCTTATGGTCATGACTCAACTTCTACCTCTTTTTTAGTAAGTAATTACTTAATTAAGAGGTGTCAAAAAAATGGAGTTAATATGTGTACACTGTAGTCCCCAAACTTTTGTTTTGCACCATTCAGCTGGCTGATTAAGTTGCCTTTTTGTAAACTCTAGTATATTTCTAAGACACTATAAATAATCATGACAATATCTAATAAAAATAGATGTCATATCACAAAACCACGGTAGAGTTTAAACTTAGTTTAGCAAAATCAACAACTTGCTCACAAGACTGATGAACTGCAGTTAGGTGTTTTAACAAAGCATTTCTAGCAGCCAGATAAGCAAGTGTCTTCCTGACATAGATGGATGATAGCACATGTGCTAGAAGCCAGTGGAAAATAGGAGCTGTCATCTAGAAAATGACAGAGCCATTCCGAGTCCCTCTAGATTAGCACTCCGTCTTCAGCTGAGCAGATATACTGTTAGCTGAAGGTCTATTGCCAACAAATCAGAAGCAAGAGGGCAAAACCCTATCCCTTTGAGATGCCTGGAATCATCAGAGGCTCAGAGGCAGCAATGCACGTGATGACCTCCCAGGTTTCTGTAAGGTTTCTGGCATAAGAAACAAAGGCAATAAAACTATTTTTTTGCTCAGCAAAAAATACAAATTAATCTATTCACCCTAGAAATCTCCCAGTGTTCAAAACCAGTGTAAGCTAGTATAAACAGATTGTTTGTAACACCCTACCTTATTCAAAATTGTCTTACAGATAAGAACCTGATTATAACATCGCAAGCTTTGCTGCTTCTCTTTATTTTAAAAATTAAGTATTCAGAAATTCATCTTCTCAGTCTTGTGTCACTAAATAAATACTAACTGACTGTATCCAGTATCTCGAAAGGCAATTCTGAGGTTAACAGGAAGGTCCAGAGTACATTGAATTTAGCAAGACACAGTTTTCAAATGCAGCAGAGTTTGCATTTGGTAAGGGCTTCCCTGACCTGTTTTGGGGCCTCTAGGGGCCATCCCTTTGTGACCGAGCATAATGCTGCCCTCCACCTGGCCCTCTGGCAGAGAAGGAGCACTGCTGTCCTGTTAATGGCTTGGGACCACATGACACACTCTTGATAAAGCCATTTTTGTGACTCTGGGAGCAGCAAGCTTGGGCATGGGCAGACCGCTGTCTCATGGTCAGCCACTGGGACAGCTCTGAGTACTGAGGATCCAACTCCGGCACCACAGGGGAGGTCAGATCAGACCTATGCATGAGGGTGGTCCACACGTCTGAGAATGGAAATCTCCAAGGGATAGCAATGGACATATCAACAGTTTTGATGCAAATAAGAACTGCCTTATGCACATTTTTCTCCATGGCTGAGGTTAGCAAAAGAGAGGGGAAGAAATTATTTTAAAGTGCTTGGAGGCTAAGAATAATAAACAATCCAGTCTCCTATGGGAGAAATTATTTCGTTTCATTCCTGGGTAGTTGCAAAGGCCTTTTAACTCTACCTTGCAGTGACAGAGGTGACAGTTTGGGTATAATTTAGAACTCTCTGGAACCTCCTTACACCTATCAAGCCAAGAGTTGCTCACAGATAGTTCTGTTAATACCATGAGCCAGGGAAAATCCAATTATATTGGGGAGGCTAAATAAAGAAAAAAATATTCCTCCAACTACTTATTTTATCTATATTGACAAAATAATGTCTTCCATGCAATGGAAAAGAAAGAAAATTCCTATTTCTGTGGCATTATAATTTAATTTCAGGTCTGTCAGGTCATATCACACAAAAGCCTTCTTTTCTCCTCCCTCCTCAACTCTTTTCTTTTTGTCAATGACATTCCCCGTGATGAGCATTCTGAAAGAATAGCTACTGCTTCTCTTGTCAACTGGGTTTTGTCAGCTCGGAACACGGGGTCTTGCTTTGCCATTTCCAAGGTCTCTTTGAAACCTAGGATCACAGCTGGCGCTTCAATCAGGAGTTCACACCGTGAAGAAGCTGGCAGTGAATCCTCCACCACGTCTGTGGAAGAGGCATCATCTCTTTGCCAGCACACAGTGGAATACACCTTTCATTTTCTCGCTGAGAAAGACTGCATCATTCACGAGTCTTTCTTGACAAAAACAATAATAATGTTCTAGCCTCCTAAGGGAGGAAAACATTTTGGGGTTTAAATGGAAGTGACCTTAGCTTGTCAGAATGATTTGGCTTTAAGAAATGCAACAATAAACCCTGTTTTCTATTGTGGTTTTAAAATCTGGTGTAGTAATAAAATTAAGGACATCTTAATTATGTGTATCATGACAAAATGTATCAGTAAGAATATATAAAGAAAGAGATTTTTTAAGAATATGCTTATATAATGGAATTTATAGTATTTCCCCATTTGTAGCATGGTATTTCTTTGTTTCTTATCATTTTCAGGGTTAGATTATAATGGAACCTTTTTAAGATAATGTTTTTAATGTTTTAAGAACTAATTTATATCTGGAGAATGAAAATGAAACATTTAGTGGCTCTTTACCAAGAAAAATATTGGCAGTGCTAGGCAGATATGCTATTGAGATTTATATTTCTAGCTGAAATCATGAAACGGTAGCAGATAAATTGGAAAATGGAAGCAGAATATGGTCATAATAATTGTAACTAAATATTTGAAGTAAAGTTCTTTCATTGTTGTTTTTGCAAGTTGTATGGTTTCATTGTGGTACGTGTTTAACAATTAGTGGTCTAAGTTGTAACTTATTCAAAGAAACTAAGTCTTTAATTATTAATACAGACTGAATCTGAATATGCCAAATGAGGCTGAAAAGTGGTAGATTAAATGCCAAAAAGTCACTTTGTCCTCAGGTATCCGACTATGATTTCAAGAATCATGTTACATGATTAAACAGCATGTAATCCACTTGCCTCTGACAAAATCACCATCTTTTAGGAAAAACAACCTTTCACATTCTACGTCTTCCGTTCTCAATCAAATCACAGCCCAAGGTTACAACATTCATCCAGCATCTTATGGGTATGATCCATATTTATCCATATTTATTGGGTAATTACTCTTATTATTAATGTTAAGTACAGCAGAAAATGAGCATTCTACATACCATAACTTCTGTAAACATAGATGTTTTTCCAATGAAAGATGACTATATTTTAAAGATACTCTATTACCAAATATATGTTTCTGCTTTGTTGTTTTAAAATCTGGTGTAGTAATAAAATTAAGGACATCTTAATTATGTGTATCATGACAAAATGTATCAGTAAGAATATATAAAGAAAGAGATTTTTTAAGAATATGCTTATATAATGGAATTTATAGTATTTCCCCATTTGTAGCATGGTATTTCTTTGTTTCTTATCATTTTCAGGGTTAGATTATAATGGAACCTTTTTAAGATAATGTTTTTAATGTTTTAAGAACTAATTTATATCTGGAGAATGAAAATGAAACATTTAGTGGCTCTTTACCAAGAAAAATATTGGCAGTGCTAGGCAGATATGCTATTGAGATTTATATTTCTAGCTGAAATCATGAAACGGTAGCAGATAAATTGGAAAATGGAAGCAGAATATGGTCATAATAATTGTAACTAAATATTTGAAGTAAAGTTCTTTCATTGTTGTTTTTGCAAGTTGTATGGTTTCATTGTGGTACGTGTTTAACAATTAGTGGTCTAAGTTGTAACTTATTCAAAGAAACTAAGTCTTTAATTATTAATACAGACTGAATCTGAATATGCCAAATGAGGCTGAAAAGTGGTAGATTAAATGCCAAAAAGTCACTTTGTCCTCAGGTATCCGACTATGATTTCAAGAATCATGTTACATGATTAAACAGCATGTAATCCACTTGCCTCTGACAAAATCACCATCTTTTAGGAAAAACAACCTTTCACATTCTACGTCTTCCGTTCTCAATCAAATCACAGCCCAAGGTTACAACATTCATCCAGCATCTTATGGGTATGATCCATATTTATCCATATTTATTGGGTAATTACTCTTATTATTAATGTTAAGTACAGCAGAAAATGAGCATTCTACATACCATAACTTCTGTAAACATAGATGTTTTTCCAATGAAAGATGACTATATTTTAAAGATACTCTATTACCAAATATATGTTTCTGCATCCCCACATCTTAAACTAGACCAAAACCAACAATTAAAAATATAATCAGAGGTACTAGGTTAGTAGAAAATGGAAAGTTATGGTTTAATGGGCATAGAATTTCAGTTTCACAAGAAGAAAAGTTCCGGATTTCTGTTATATTGAGTTGACCAAAAGGTTTGTTCAAGTTTTTCTGTAATGGACAAACTGTTGGCTAACTCAGTACCATAGTATGAATATACTTAAGGTATTAAAGTATACAGTTAAAATAGTTAAGATGATAAATTTTATGTTATGTATTTTAACATATTTGTTTAAAGTATGTTATAAGTTTTTACCACAATTTAAAAATTTATAAACATAATCAAGAGAAACATTCTCCTTCAGATCAAGGAAAGTGAACTAGGTGGGATTCATTATCTTCTTGCCAAAAACCAGCTTTAAGTTACATGAAGCAGTTATAGAGCATGTTGGTAAAGCTGCCATTGGGTGAAGGAAAATAAGAAGCAAAGAGAAGATGATCAGTGCCTTTATTTCCTTGAATAATCTTGCTTTGTGTAGAATAACTGAAATTACCTTTCAGAAAAACCCCTCACAATGATAAGTGTGGCTGGGGAACCTGTGAAAAACACTATAACTAAACAAGGCTTATTGATCCTTGAGACGATCATTGCTTAGATATTGACAGCAAGGCCAAGGTTCTAAATATCAGACATACAACAGGGAAAAGAAACTTCTCAGATGAAAGTTAAGAAGAAGGAAATAAGATGTGTTGAGCTTGCATTGAATGCTTTACATGTGATATTTCATTTAATTCTATAATGTAGGTACTATTATCCCAATATTTCCAGAGAAATTGCATCTGAGAGGTTAAGCAAATTGTCCTATTTTGTCCATTAGAAGGGGAATGCTAATTCATAGAGTCTGGTTCAGTCTAATCCTAATTTCTCTGTTATACCATTTTGGAAAGTCAGGAGTGAAGTTGAGGGTTAGAGGCATAACTAGCATATTCTGTCACTCTGATACTCTGGATGATTTTACACGCTGTGTCCACTTATGGTCCCTCGTTCCTGGGAATTGGATACTGCCTTCTGTAGTGATTATGCACCCCTCACTGTCCTGATTAACCATCATGTCAACATCTATCCTTTTGATGACTGACCATCAATAAAGTAATCCTTAGACACAGACGTGAACAAGATCAGATGCCTGCCCTCAAGAAGCTGGTAGGAAATGCTGACAGCTAATAAGCATGCTAAGTACCTGCTACAATGGGGGTGTATGCATAATTCCACTGGGGGAAAGGTTAATACACAAAATGGAGGGAGGAGTTAGTGGAAAAGGAATGGATGGGATATAGTATCTACACCCCAGAGCAATGAGAATGACAAGGGTGTGCTCCATCCTCCAGGGCCAGGGCTCTGCCTGAGGTCCACCTGTGCCTTTTGTGAACAGATTCCTAAGGTTTTAGGGGAGTTAAGCAGTACCTAGAATATAAGGCAAACATTATCATTAACTGCAACTGAGCAAATGAGAGATCAGGAATATCTTATATCCTATTATTGAGGGCTAAATATAGTTCTTAATTAGGAACCAGATGTGTGTGTGGAGATAAGGGAAAGGGAAAGTAAGAAGGGGATTGTGAAATAAGACTATTTGTGAAAATCAAAATTTCTTGAATAATTTTGAATGGATATAAACTGATGGTATTCTCTCTTACACAAATAGTAAAGCCATGGCATGCCAGATAATTAAAACTTCATTCTTTCCTCTTCTTTCATAAACTGGAAATTCCTCTTCCAATTTTGTATTATTTTATTTATAAAATCATTTCTATCGATTTAGTTAGATCACCCAAAAGGATTACCTGTAACACTCCAGACACATAATTTGTTGGCCATATGTGGGAAAGCAGTTTTTAAACTCCTGGTATTGCCTGGACATTCTTTGGATTTCTTGCATCTTATGTTCATAATCTGTTACAACAAAAACACTGAAGGAGGGCATGTTGAATGTGGAATATTGTTGTAGAGAGCCAGGCTAAAGCAAACTCCATGAGGTATTTTAGTGGAGGATGTGGGAAAACAACAAGGAGAAAGCCAATGAGATCCACAAACTATAATTAGCTCCATTATATGACTTTTAACTGAATTTCTAACAAGTTGTTTAAAGAATGAGAACCTTTATGAGAAAATGTCACACACCCCTTTTTGGTCACTGTTATTGGGTGTTACATGTAAACTACATTTACAAGTCCCGTGGCTATCAAATTTATTTGCTCACAACACAGTTTCCTCAGCATTGTTTGTTATCCAGGAAATTTCACAGCTTTAGAGGACCCAGACTTCAAAGTCAAGGAAGTGGATTTGCAGCATGAGGCCTGGGGACACCAAGGGAGACTATTCGTCAGTGTGAGAAAATTACTAGATTTCTTTTTCTCTTTTTTTAAATTTTTTTTTTTGAGGGAGGGAGATAGGCTTTTATTTTTTAACTACAGGATGCAAATCAGAATTAGGTACAATTGTGAAAGCACATGTGTTCACTTTCAAACATGTCTAGATACGAGTTTATCATTTCATAAAAAGTTTAGCCTACCAGACAAAACACTGTTTTATCAGTTGTTGATGGAAGAAGCCTTCCCTTGCTAAACATTGTGCAGTACAGCAGTGTGACCCCCGGGTCAGGGAATAACACTGGTGTGCTCTTGCTTGCAGGAGCCCCTTTTTTTTTTTTTTTTTTTCGTAAGTGGCACCTGCTGTGAATCTCTCCGTGTAAATACTGAGAGCCTGCAGCAAATCACAGATGTCTTACGCACTAGAAAAAACAGGAAGTAACACTAAAAAAAAAAAAAAGACAGAAACAGTGTGGAGTAGGTTGGAGCAGGGGGAGAAAAAAGACTCTTTTACATTTGAGGGGATGTTTGGGGAAATGGATTTAAAATGCGTATTGTGAGTACTCTTGTTGTGTGGCTCAGTTTGACCCAGGCTCCATCACAGCCCAGCTGAAAAGGCTCAGGCCTTGTAAGGTGTATGGGGCATTCTTTACATAAGCTGAGTGGGAAAACATGCTTGAAAATTCATTTATATTGTCTATAGTGAGTTGGAGTTCTTAACGTTTTCAGTCGTCCTCTTTATTTTATGACATTTAAGTGTTTCATAGAACTTAACAACATTATTTTATTATGAAAATAAATGGTTTCATTTATTTATTTCATTTGGTGCAAATCTTTCTTATTAGCCAGGGACCACTTCCTGTTATACCTCTCTGGGGACTGTCCCCACTACCTCAGTTCGCTTCTTTCTCCTGTCCCGAACATTGACCATTAAGCCTCAAAAAATGAACTTCATGCCTGAGTTTATCTTGTTTCCCTTATCAGCTTATTTTCACTGTATTCCAAAGCCCTATTGTATTATAGATTTCCAAGTAAGTGGTAACAAAGAAAATATTTGTCTCTTCTCCATTTCCCCAACAATTTCTGGACCTCATTTCAAAGAGATACATGTTGTCAGAATGGTAATGTGCTTTTCTTTCTTCCAGAGAAACCAAAGAATGTTGTTTGTTTTCACAGGATTATTTATACTTAACACGTTTACATATTAAGTCACATTTGCTCAACTTCTTAAATGACTTCTCTATTTTTTGAGCTCTCATCACATTAAAAATCTACCTCTAATGAATTCTTTGGAGCCTTTTTTTTCTCATTTTTATTTTAATATTTGACAGTTTCTTTGTAGAAAGGAAAGAACATTTGAAATAATATTGGATATTTTGCCAAGTCTGTCAAATGTGTAGCACTTTCACTTTCTCAGCTACGTCTCATTAAAATTGTATTCTAATTCTGTCTTAACTTGGTCTCAGTGCTTCATAAGTCATTGCCTGCTCATTACTTGTGGTGTGGGAGATGAAATTTATTCAAACCCAATAGCCAAGATAAAGAATTGAAAGGCAGGCAGCTGGGAGAAATCAAATTAGCCTGTGTTAGTACCTTTCTGGCTGAATTTTTGCATCACCACCCATTATGCCACATGTCAGTTTGCATTTGTGACACTATCTGTGTTTAGTTTATAGATTCCTGTTAATATGACATTCTTAGAAATATAGAGATTCTCCCTCCTTTTGTTTTTGTCTTAGAATTAAAACATCCCTGAGTATCTAGGTTCATAAAGAGGAAAACATGATTTTCTATAGTTTTGTATAATTATAGGATCATTAAAATTGCCCCAAAGATTAATTGTTTCATTGTGTTACAATTCATATTGGTGGGTCGTACAGAAAAGAACATTAGTGACAAAGAGTAAATGTTATACTCTCAGAATGGTTTGAGGGGAAATGGATTTAGAATGTAATATGACTTACAAGCAATTTCACATGGAATCCAAGAGGGAGCTGTGCTTTCTAACCTAAACACTCCATCTTGAGCTTTAAATGTCATGAGAATACACTGTGGAATTCCTAATTTTGAATACAGAGGAGTTTTTGAAGAAAATTGACTAAAAGTGTTGTACTTTGCCATTATAAAATTGAGTTGTTAAGGAATTATATGGTCTAATTACTAAATTTGGTATTTTTGACTACTTTGATTATGAGCAGATATTGTCATTAGCTAGCTAATTAAATTGACTGCAATAACAAGCAGTAATTTAGAAATATGTTCTAAATTAGTTTCTATATGAAAGCAAAGTCTTTGTTGATCTGTGTATGTGATTAATGTCAAGTGTCATGTATTAGCTGAGGGATTTCTGTGTAGAAATATATGCATTTATATAAAAGAAAGATTTATCTACACTGAAAGTGAAAAAAATGAATCTTGATAGGTGCCTAAATATAAGTACTGCTGCATTTTTTCTGATTACTCAAAGAAAATATAGGAAGAACAACACATTTCCTAGAAATGTGATGGTTAGGTTTAAATTAGGCTTAACTATCTATACATATAATGCATATGTACAGTGTACATATCCAACCTAGAAACTTTGCAAATAATATATATAGATTTAAGTTTAAATAGATAGAGCCTGTCAAAGTGTACGTAAGATGTGTGGACAAATCTGTCAAATCCATTATAGTACAAAATTATAAAATATTTTATGTGACTAATAAATTGTGCAGATAAGCAGTGGACCATAGTCATAAACAAATTAGCCTTTAATGCAGGTATTTTCTGGTGACCCTCTTGAGAGCATTTATCATGGTGCATTTGTATTTGCTTTGTATTTCTTTCCCAGTGTGATATTTGGTTCATAATCTTGGTCATGCTTTTACATATTAACATTTTGTAAACTATCTAGCAGAGGAGGAGATAGAATTATAATCTAGGACTAAGCTGGAATTGATTAGACCACACACCTGGTGGCTCAGACGGTAAAGCCGGAGACCTGGGTTCGATCCCTGGGTCAGGAGAATCCCCTGGAGAAGGAAATGGCAACCCACTCCAGTATTCTTGCCTGGGAAATCCCATGGACAGAAGAACCTGGTGAGCTACAGTCCATAGGGTCACAAAGAGTCGGACACGACTGAGGGACTTCACTTTCAAACTGGAAATGAATAGACCACACAAACCTAAACTCTGGCATGATTTAAGAGATTCTATCCAAAGAATTATAAAATTAACTGTTATGTGCATATATGCATACTATGTAAGTAAATCTCAAACACCCAAATTTATGTGGCCTTACCCAGATGCATTCAAGCTTTACATATCTCCCTCTATTTCTCCCATCTTCCCTACTCCAGGCCCTTGAACCGAGCACATGTCTTAGTCCTTAGCTTGTATGGCCTCTATCAGGCAAGTAAAACTTCTGATAGAAATATGGAAGCTGATTTTTTATTCAGATAAATGATTTTTAACACCAAGTCTCGGTGTGTATAACCCTTCAATTTGTACCTTAAGCCACATAATTTTACAGACTAAAGGGCTCTGCCAAGAAACATACTGAGAAAATGGACCATATGTTCCTGCATATCCAAGCAAGACTTTGATCTGTTTTTTCATTAGCAAAACATTTTTCCCCTTTTTCAGGCTATAATAATCTGGTTGCCAACCATACTTAAATTATTTTATTTGATCCTTTGATTCTTTATTAACTGGATGTTTTTGTAGTAATAACAGTTATACCATCAGCACTGTTTCAAAGCAACAAGGAAAAAGTGTTCCCACTCCACAGTCTCTAGTTAGCCAATTCCTTCTCATCATAGAAAAACAAAAAATACCTATCGGTTCTGTTCAGTCACTCAGTCGTGTCCGACTCTTTGCAACCCCATGAATCAGAGCACGTCAGGCCTCCCTCTCCATCACCAACTCCCAGAGTTCACCCAAACTCATGTCCGTCGAGTCGATGATGCCATCCAGCCATCTCATCCTCTATCGACCCCTTCTCCCCCTGCCCTCAATCCCTCCCAGCATCAGAGTCTTTTCCAATGAGTCAGCTCTTTGCATGAGGTGGCCAAAGTACTGGAGTTTCAGCTTCAGTATCATTCCCTCCAAAGAAATCCCAGGGCTGATCTCCTTTAGAATAGA
>SJYC01093433.1:0-14489 GCA_006408675.1 Madoqua kirkii | reverse complement strand
GTCGAGTCGATGATGCCATCCAGCCATCTCATCCTCTATCGACCCCTTCTCCCCCTGCCCTCAATCCCTCCCAGCATCAGAGTCTTTTCCAATGAGTCAGCTCTTTGCATGAGGTGGCCAAAGTACTGGAGTTTCAGCTTCAGTATCATTCCCTCCAAAGAAATCCCAGGGCTGATCTCCTTTAGAATAGACTGGTTGGATCTCCTTGCAGTCCAAGGGACTCTCAAGAGTCTTCTCTAACACCACAGTTCAAAAGCATCAATTCTTAGGCACTCAGCTTTCTTCACAGTCCAACTCTCATACATGTGACCACTGGAAAAAACCAAAGCCTTGACTAGATGGACCTTACTCGGCAAAGTAATGTCTCTGCTTTTGAATATACTATCTAGGTTGGTCATAACTTTTCTTCCAAGGAGTAAGCGTCTTCTAATTTCACAGCTGCAGTCACCATCTGCAGTGATTTTGGAGCCCCAAAAATAAAGTTAGCCACTGTTTCCACTGGTTCCCCATCTATTTCCCATGAAGTGATGGGACCAGATGCCATGATCTTTGTTTTCTGAATGTTGAGCTTTAAGCCAACTTTTTCACTCTCCTCCTTCACTTTCATCAAGCGGCTTTTTAGTTACTCTTCACTTTCTACCATAAAGGTGGTGTCATCTGCATATTTGAGGTTATTAATATTTCTTCTGGCAATCTTGATTCCAGCTTGTGCTTCGTCCAGCCCAGCGTTTCTCATGATGTACTCTGCATAGAAGTTAAATAAGTGGGGTGACAAAATGCAGCCTTGATGTAGCAAAAATGAATAAAGGAGCAAAAGGCCGTTAAGAGTCTACTATCAGTTTAATGCCCTGTTGTGACCATCAGTTCATGGGCTTGTACTCTTTCCTTGGAGCTACTGCATATATCTGTCTTTCATGGTTGTTAGTGGTATGTAACTCTGTTTAGCACCAGTGGCTGCTGTGGTCAGTGTCAAGGAATTTAGGCCTAATTTTTGCCTGGAATATTCTTAGATATTCTGGGTTCTTAATCTTTCCTTAGTAGGTGCATGCCTTCCCATGTATTTCAGCCACATTAAGACATTGGTGATGTCAGATCTCAGACAGCAAGATCATTGAAAAGTTGGGGGCCTCGTTGGATGATGTTCACATTATCCTTACAAATAGGTACACTCACAAACCCTCTGTGAGCTTTAGTGCATAATACATAAAAGAGTATCTATCTGCTTTTCATTACTTAGTAGATCTTCAAAATTGTTTGCCCTACAAAGTATTTTCTTTGTGCATTTTTTTTCTTTTATACAGGTGTATCTTGTTTTATTGCATTTCACTTTATTGTTCTTCACAGATAATAATAATTTGATTTTTAATAATCAAAGGTATATGACAATCCTATGTGACGAAAGTCTACCAGGACCTTTTTTCAAAGAGCATGAGCTCACTTCATGTCTCTCTGTCATGCCCTACAAAGTATTTTCTTTGTGCATTTTTTTTCTTTTATACAGGTGTATCTTGTTTTATTGCATTTCACTTTATTGTTCTTCACAGATAATAATAATTTGATTTTTAATAATCAAAGGTATATGACAATCCTATGTGACGAAAGTCTACCAGGACCTTTTTTCAAAGAGCATGAGCTCACTTCATGTCTCTCTGTCATATTTTAGTAATTATCACAGTATTTCAAATGTTTTCATTATTATTGTATTTGTTATGGTGATTTGTGATCAGGGATCTTTTCTGTTACTATTGCAAAAAGATTATAACTCACTGGAAACTCAAATGATGGTTAGCATTTTAGCAATAAAGTATTTTTTAATTAAGGTATTTATATTTTTTATTTAAGACATAATGCTACTGCACAGTTAATAGAGTATGATAGAGTGTAAACATAACTCTTATATGCATTGGGAAACCAAAAATATTATGTGACTTGCTTTACTATGTCATTAGCTTTATTATGCTGGTCTGAAAGCAAACCTACAAAATCTCCAACGTATCCCCATGTTTTAGTTTTTGAGATATGATTCTAAATTGCCATGACTTGTTCCAATAGCTGAATTATTTAAGTGCTGCTAGATATAAAGATTTTCTTTGAGAGTCCTTATTCAGACCAGACCTACAGGCCTCTGCCTACAAAAACTAAAATGAGTCCTAATTAACAAATGAATGCCTTCTTTTAAGGCAGTATCATCCTTCAGTTTTCTACCATTTAGCATCTAGTATCCTTGCACATTTATACTCCTCTTGGCCTTTCAACCTGTTTCTTCCATATCTTCTTTTACATGCCAGATAATAGTGCACTTAGTCATCACAGATGAGCAAACAAACTCAGGATCATTAAATTTTCAGCACTAAAATGGTCATGTCAAACATATACAAAAAAGAAAAAAAAACACACAAGGTATATCTTCAAATTGTTAAAGGGCAAATTTCAAAAGAAGGTAAAATTATAACTCTCATATACATAAATTGGACACATGTCAAAGATGTGCTTTTAATTCATAAATTGAATAGTGAAACTGGCAAGATGTTACAACTGGTTCAAAGAAGAATCCAAAAAACAGACACATAAATTACCAATACTGAAATGAATTTCCAAATAAGTAGAAAATTGGTTTCTTCTATAACTGAGGAGCCAATTTGAAGCTCCACATATTAGAATTGATTTGCTTATCTGTGCATAATAATTATTTTCACGACAATCAGTCTTCTACAAGTTACTTTCTAGTTTCAGTTCAGTTTAGTCACTCAGTTCTGTCCAATTCTTTGTGACCCCATGGATGCAGCACGCCAAGCTTCCCTGTCTATCACCAGCTCCTGGAGCTTGCTCAAACTCATGTCCATCAAGTCACTGGTTCATCCAACCATCTCATCCTCTGTCATCCCCTTCTCCTCCAGTATCAAGGTCTTTTCCAATGAATCAGTACTTCATATGAGGTGGTCAATGTACTGGAGTTTCAGCTTCAGCTCTTCCACTGAATATTCAGGACTGATTTTCTTTAGGATTGACTGGTTGAATCTCCTTGCAGTCCAAGGGACTCTCAAGAGTCTTCTCCAACACCACGGTTCAAAAGCACCAATTCTTCAGAGCTCAGCTTTCTTTATAATCCAACTTTCATATCCATACATGACTACTGGAAAAACCATTGCTTTGACCAGACAGACCTTTGTTAGCCAAGTAATGTCTCTACTTTTTAATATGCTGTCCAGATGGGTCATAGATTTTCTTCCAAGGAGAAGTGTCGTTTAATTTCATGGCTACAATCACCATCTGCAGTGATCTTGGAGCCCCCCAAAATAAAGTCTGACACTGTCTCCATTGTTTCCCCACCTATTTGCCATGAAGTGATGGGACCAGATGCCATGATCTTCATTTTTTGAATGTCGAGTTTTAACCCAGCTTTTTCACTCTCCTCTTTCACTTTCATCAAGAGGCTCTTCAGTTCCTCTTCACTTTCTGCCATATGAGTGGTTTTATGTGCATATCTGGATTTATTGATAATTTCTCTAGGCAGTCTTGACTCCAGCTTGTGCTTCCTCCAGCCTGGCATTTTGCATGATGTACTTTGTATATAACTTAAATAAGCAAGGTGACAGTATACAGCCTTGATGTACTCCTTTCCCAAATTGGAACAAGTCTATTGGTCCATGTCCAGTTAAACTGTTGCTGCTTGTCCTGCATACAGATTTCTCAGGAAGCAGGTAAGGTGGTCTGGTACTCCCATCTCTTCAAGATTTTCCATAGTTTCTTGTGATCTACACAGTCAAAGGCTTTGGCATAATCAATAAAGCAGAAGTAGATGTTTCTCTGGAACTCTCTTGCTTTTTCTATGATACAATGGATGTTGGCGGTTTGATCTCTGGTTCCTCTGCCTTTTCTAAAATGAGCTTGAACATCTGAGAGTTCATGGTTCATGTATTGTTGAAGCCTGGTGTGGAAAATTTTAAACATTGCTTTGCTAATATGTGAGACGAGTGCAATTGTGTGGTAGTTTGAACATTCTTTGGCATTGCCCTTCCTTGGGACTGGAATGAAAAATGACCTTTTCCAGTCCTGGGCTACTCAAAAAAAATTTTTTTTTCCAAATTTGCTGGCATATTGAGTGCAGCACTCCAACAGCATCATCTTTTAGAATTTGAAATAGCTCAACTGGAATTCTATAACCTCCACTAGCTTTGTTCATAGTGATGCTTCCTAATGCCCACTTGACTTCACATTCCAGGATATCTGGCTCTAGGTGAGTGATCACACCATTGTAGTTACCTGAGTCATGAAGATCTTTTTTGCATAGTTTTTCTGTGTATTCTTCCCACCTCTTCTTAGTATCTTCTGCTTCTGTTAGCTCCATACCATTTCTGTCCTTTGTTGTACCCATCTTTTCATGGAATAAACCTTTGGTGTCTCTAATTTTCTTGAAGAGATCTCTACTCTTTCCCATCCTATTGTTTTCCTCTGTTGCTTTGCATTGATTGCTGAGGAAGGCTTTCTTATCTCTCCTTGCTATTCTTTGGAAATCTGCATTCAAATGGGTATATCTTTCCTTTTCTCCTTTGCCTTTTTCTCTCCTTTTTCTCTTTTCTTCTGTGTTTCTCTTTTCTCAACTATTTGTAAGGCCTCCTCAGAAAACCATTTTGCCTTTTTGTATTTCTTTTTCTTGTGTATGGTTTCGATCACTGCCTCCTGTACAGTGTCACCAATCTCCATCCATAGTTCAAGTACTCTGTCTATCAGATCTAATCCCTTGAATCTATTTGCCACTTCCACTGTATGTTTGTAAAGGATTTCATTTAGATCATACCTGAATGGTGTAGTGGTTTTCCCTACTTTCTCCAATTTGAGTCTGAATTTGGCAATAAGTTCATGAGCTGAACTACAGTCAGCTCCCAGTTTTGTTTTTGCTGACTCTACAGAGCTTCTCCATCTTTGGCTGTAAAGAATAGAATCAATATGATTTTGGTATTGACCATCTGGTGATATGTATGTGTAGTCTTTTCTTGTTTTGTTGGAAGAGGGTATTTGCTGTGACCAATGAGTTCTCTTGGCAAAACTCTGTTAGCTTTTGCCCTGCTTCATTTTGTACTCCAAGGCCAAATTTGCCTGTTACACAGGTATCTCTTGACTTCCTACTTGTGCGTTCCTACTTTCTACTTTACATTCCTACTTTCACTTTTGCCTTTCTACTTCCTACTTTCTACTTTACAAGGTTATAAAATGTTTAAATGATGCAGGACCAAATATTCCCTAGAGGCTCCTACATACATAAAAAAGAAATCTGGTAATTTATTTTGGATATTCTGAAGTTTTATATTGTTCTTTACAGATTTTTTGAATCTTCTTATTTTAGTAATGAATGAATAAATACACTTGATTAGACTTCTGCCCATATTTAGGACTAATTATTCATTCATTCAACAAATATTATTCCATACCTACTGTTTCTATATTTCTGTGTTTTGGTTGCTAAAGATCATATAATTAACAAAACAGAGACAGTTTTGTCTTTTATTCTAATGGGGAAAGAAATATAAAATGAGTGAATAAACAAGCAAATTATTATTATATTTGTCAAACGATGTTTGCACTATTGATGGTAAAAACTCAAACTCTGCACTGATGCCAAATTGAATCTCAGAGACAGAGTTTCAGGTGAAGTAGAAAAGAATAGCTTTATTGCTTTGCTAGGCAAAGGGGGCCACAGCAGGCCTGTGCCTGAAAACTGTGTGTCCCAACCCAGGAAGACTTGGTGAGGAATTTCATAGCAACAGTTCAAAGGTAAGGTTGCTGATAAGGATCAGGGTATGTGCAGGGCCTGCATTCCTTTAATCTGGCTTCAGTTGTTCTGATGAGCTTCTCAAGGTTATCAAACTTCTCTGGGAAGAAGAAGGTCCAGTGACCTTCTCTGGAATGAAGAAAGCTAACATCTTCCATTTGTTGGGGTTTTAGTTCTGTAAGAAAGCCCAAAGATATTGTTATGTGTATCCTGTAAGGTGGGACCAGGACCCTGCCCCAGTGATGCACAATCTTTCTTACCAGTTCCTCCCTTCTCTCTGCATCCACTCCTTTCCCTATTTGCAACTGTTCAGATCTGCCCTTTTCTTTTGTTTAGCCTAAGATAGTGTATAATAAGCCAAGGCTCTAACCACCCCTTTGAGTTACGCAGCACTGAGTACTCCCATGTGTACCTGTGTGACCCACATGTTAATAAACTTGCTTGTTTTTTGTCTTCTTACTCTGTTTGTGGCCAGAGAGAACCTGGAGAAGGCAATGGCACCCCACTCCAGTGCTCTTGCCTGGAAAATCCCATGGATAGAGGAGCCTGGTAGGCTGCAGTCCATGGGGTTGCAAAGAGTCGGACCTGACTGAGTGACTTCACTTTCACTTTTTACTCTCATGCATTGGAGAAGGAAATGGCATCCCACTCCAGCCTGGTGGGCTCCTGTCTGTGGGGTCACACAGAGTCAGACACGACTGAAGTGATTTAGCAGCAGCAGCAGCAGTAGGAGAAACTAAGATGGGTAAAGGAGAGATTTTTCTTCCTTAGAAAGGCTTTGAGCTTAGAAGTACAAAGATGCAGTATAGATTTAATATTGGCTGCTATGTGAGATGGAGCCAGATTTTATTATAGATCGATCAAGGAAGCTCTGTCAGTCTACTGAAAGATAATGGTGGCTTGGAGTAGAGCAGTAGTTGTAGAAACAGTAAGAGTGCTCTTTTTTGCTGAATATTTTACCAGTGAGGCTACCAGAGAATTTCTGCTCAACCCAGCAGGAACAGGAAAAGCTTCACAAAACTCACATAGTCCATATTTTTGCTCTTGACTTTTCTCAATTCAAAGACACGTGATTGTATGCAAAAGTATTCCCAGAAAATTATTTTTATTTTGTCCTGTGAAGTATATATAAAGACAGCCTGTTGTTTGTGCCTTTCTCTTTACTGAGCCTATAATGGATGCTTGTCTACAAACTAGAAAAACTTACTTTGAGTGAGTCAAGAAAGGAGAAAATTGAAAGAATACCATTAGTTTATGGAAGGGTTGGACCCATGTGTTTTAAGCTGATGAGGGAGATTAAGTTTCCAGATTTTTTGATGGGAGGTTAACCTGAGAATAAATATATTTATTTAATACATACAACTTGAAAAAGGAAGAAAAATAAAAATTCAAAACATAAAAATAAGTATATGTATGCAGTTATGTATCAAATGAGAATTATGCCAGAAGTGATGCTCTTTTTTTTTTTTTTTTTTTTTAGATAATTGATCAGCATGCAGTTATAAAAAGCAGTCTCTGTGGCTTGGGTTTAAAAAAGATTTTTTCCTTTATTGTTCTGTGGGAATTTAGTTGGGTTGTTTCAGCCTTTCATCAGATTTCTCAAGGAAATATTTGTTAAATTAAACACACATACACACAAATTTCCAGGCCAGGTTGCTAAATGTTCTGATTCAATACATTTGAGTTGATACTAATTTAGACATTCAGCCAGTATGAAGACCCATGAGTTAAGCCACAACCTACACCTGAAATTTGTTTCACTTACTACTCAAAAAAGAGAATCTGAAAATAAATATTTACTTATTTGATGCTACTCATTTTCTTGAGTCACAGAATGTTGGTGTACAAGGAAGATCATCTTGTCAAAAAGAAAACAAGCAGAGGAGGCAACTATGGCCTAAAAGACAGTATCCATAAAATGTCTGCCTTGCACTGCACATTGCTTGAAAAGTATATTTAACATTTTTTTCAGATGTTTTCCTTACTATATTAATATGTATTTATATTAAGTTAATTTCTGTCTATTTTCAGAAAGTAAAGTGACATTTAACAAATATACAGCAAAATAGTGGGGGCGAAAAAAGAAAGGAAGGAAGGAAGAAAGACCAAGATAAGGAAAAGGTAAATATGGCAGTGATCATTCATCAACTTTGTGATGATAAATTTAGATTGGTTTCCTCACTCCATCCCTTTAAGAGCAAAAAGAGTAAACTACGAGTTTCACTAAAGGTAAATAGCAAGGTTTCTTTTGCATTACTTATTTTCCTCCTTGTATGAAGCCATAAATTGCTCCGTCACTCATCAAGGGCTATAAGTCATAGCACTGATGAGGAAGGGGGACCCCTTCCAGGGCCCAAGAATGGGCTGTTGTCTAACATGGAAATGAATTGTCCAAAGAGATACATGTGCTGTCAACTAAGAGGCTTTCCTAGGAAAGGGCACCCAGGCGGAGAGCAGTAGGAGCAAGGGAACCCAGGAGAACTGCTCTGCCACGTGACTCACTGTCGCCTATCATGGCGATAGGATTCATTTCCAGGTGTCTCTGGCCAACCATCTTGCTCGTACCTATATTTGATCCAACTCAGGATCCTCCTTGGTGGTGTGTACATCTCTCAGCCAAGATGGATTCCAGAGTGAAATCTTCCAGACGTTTGGCAGGGTATATGTCCCCTCCCTCCTCCTTCTGGCTCCCCCTGAGTTCTCACAGTTAGCTTTCAGTGGCAGCACAGCCACTGTTCTTCATCGGGATCTCCTACTGTGAGCCAGCTCATGCAGTTATCATCCTGCCTGGTCAAGGCAAGCAGTTTCCATCAGTGGCTCCCTAACAGTGCTAGAGACATTAGCCCACACCAAACTTCCATTCCATAATGCTAAGGGGCTGCACATTTCAGAAGGAAATTTAGAAGTCACCTAAGACTATGTGACCCACGTTCATGTGTACATGACATCACATTGGAAAAGCATTTTTTCTAATTTGAACAAAAGTTTTAAAAGTGTTCCTGAAAGGAATTTGTTTTTGTCCTAGTTTTTAGTTGGCAGCTCTAAGCACCAAGGTGAAATACTCTGAGTTTCCATTTATCTGAACCACTATTATTCAGATTTCTTTTTACTTTTTCTCACAGGACACTACTTAGAATTCTTCAATCATTTCAGTGTCTCAGACGTCATCTTTCCCAATTTTTAAGTATTAGAACAATGGTGGGAAATAAAAATGAAAGAAAAACAGTTCAGTCCTAGGCTCCTAAAAATTATTGAGCTACCAATGTCCCTCATTTGTTGTAGTTGTGCTTGCTACCATTGTTATGACCGCCCTGTCTTTTGTGTACCTTGAATGGTTCTTGCTTTTAAAATGTTTATCCAGTGTTTCACACACTTCCCTTGACTTCCCGCTGATAAAACTTCAGTATAATTAAAGTATTTATATGAACACTGCTGAATTCAGCTTGTATTATTTAGACACACAAAGGAAAACTCCTGGCATTTCCAAGTCACAGTTGTGTAATCAGATGACACAGTGTCAGTTGATTTAAGGATAACTTTATGCCCAGTTTTGGGGTTTTGTTTTTTTTAATGCAAAGTTGCTCTTCTCTTTCTATTCTATGTATTTTTCAGTGAAATTAATTTTACCAGATTATGCTTCAATTTCACTGACTTTTTAAAATGAACTGGTTTAAAAAGTCACACTGGACTTTATTCGGTCATTTCATTAACTTAGGAAAAAGGACCTTATCTGGACAGAGAGAAAGGCAACTCATCACCATTCAAATAGGCCTAAAGGAAGCTTTTTTTTTTTTTGCCTTTAAGTCTTGCCCCTTGACACATCCTTATTATGGAAATAAATGTAACGTTGAATAAGTTAATGTCATTCTTTTGGAATTATGACATGGAGGGGAAGAATTAAAGCATGCTGGGAATGTTGGTATGAATTGATTTACAAAAGAAGTTGCCACATTTGTTTTTATTGTGGTTAAAACTCTAGTTTAGGAAAAGACAAAAGGGCAAGGATTTGGGGAGTTTATGGATGAATGTGGATCTAATGAAGAGAGTCCATTGGTTCCCCAGGCTGGGGTAAGATTCCCACAGTCCTGAACAAACAGTTCTCAGCCTATAATTTCTAAGCCTTTGTTTCCCCACTTTGGAATTCTGACTACCAGCATGTTACCAAGCCAACTGAGTTCACTACAAAGATCCAGTGAAGCTGTTTTTATCACAGAGATCAAGACAACAATTGTGTGCCTACAAGAAAAGAACAACTAAAGCCATCCAACAAGCATTAAAAGAACAATTCTAGAGATAGATGCCTTTGAACTCCAATAATGGGCAACATTCAGTCCTTAGATTTGAAATCCCAAGTTAAAAGAATTCATTACCAATTGCCTTTCCTTGTAATTATAAGAGCTGCTGGCAGCAAGTATTTTCAGCAGCATTAATTTTGTCAAATGTGATATTTTGCAGTTCTGTTGAATCTCATAAAATGGTCATATCATAAATCTACTTTGTAGATTTTGTTTTGTTTATTATGGACTTCATTTATGAAATAGAAGAAATCTAAATTTTGCCTTGGCTTTACCCCAAACCACAAAAAATGGAGCATTGTTTCAAAAAGATCATTCTGAAATATCACTTCCTGAATGTAAAGTATGCTGTTTGTACAGATACATTCCACTGACATACGCAGTGCTCAGCTGAGAAAATAAAAAGGGACAGTCAGTTTAGACATTCCCCTCTCTTTTAGCTGTGACCTGTGAACAATTTCAGTTTCATGTGGAGGAAAAAAAAAAAGTAGGCATTTCCATTTTCATGTAAACACTTCATCTTCTGATGGTATGGGAGCGTTTTAAACTAAATCTGAGCAGGCATCAGTAATTCAGGATAAATATTCTATTTGAAGAACTTTGACCACTATTATTTTTGTGGGTCCTATATTTAAGCCTTACAAATAGCTTCCGGGATTCAGTCATTCCTTATCATGAACTTCATGACAAGCTATTTGTTTTTATGTGACGATGCACACTTTTTTTTTTTTTTTTCCCTGCATAAGGAAGACTAAAGAAGCAAATACTGGTACTTCATTTTGAGTGAGTTTTACGTTTGACCGAAATCTAATTGTACCACCCCAAACCAGAGCAGCTTGTTTCTGTCCAATGTGAACAACATGCCGCTTCTAGAAAACTTGTCACATTTTTCTTGCTAAAAAGGAAAGGATAAAGAAAAGTTCACTGATAAAATAAGTACTCTTGGGTTTTGTTTTTTTAACTTAGATTTTAACAATCTTTTTTTTATATTTGATGTGTAAAATTTAATTGTTTTTCTGATTGGTAAAACACAACACAAAAATCCCACCACAAAGTGAAAGGCAAATGACAAACTGGAAAAGTATTTATTACATGTATAATGATTTTTTAAATTTTTATTAAGGTATAATTAATTTCAAATGTTGTGCTAGTTTCAAGTGTACAGCCAAGTGATTCGGGTGTTTTTCAGACTCTTTTCCATTTTATGTTATTACAAGATACTGGGTATAGTTTCCTGTGCTTTACAGCAGGTCCTTGCTTACCTATCTTATATGTAGTAGTAGTCCGACTCTTTGAGACCCAATGGACTGTAGCCCGCGAGGCTCCCCTGTCAATGGGAATTCTCCAGGCAAGAATACTGGAGTGGGTTGCCATGCCCTCCTCCAGGGGATCTTCCCAACTCAGGGTCCAACCCAGGTCTTCTGAATTGCAGGTGGATTCTTTACCATCTGAACCACCAGGGAAACCTATATATAGCTGTGGGTATCTGTTAATCCCAAACTCCTAAATTACCTCTCCACCCCCACCTTCCCCATCCTCTTTGGTAACCATAAAATTGTACTCTGTGACTGTGAATCTATTTCTGTTTCATAATTTAGTTCATTTGTCTCTTTTTAAGAAATATTTATTTATTTGGCTGCACCAGGTCTTAGTTACAAAACATGTGATCTTTGATCATTGCAGCATGCAGGATCTTTTAGTTGTGGCACATGAACTCTTAGTTGTGGTATCTGAGATCTAAATCCCTGACCAGGGATCAACCTGGGCTCCCCTGCATTGGGAACAGGGAGTCTTAGCCACCAAACCACCAGGAAAGTCTTTGTATCATTTTTTTAAAACTATACAAATAAGTGATATCGTATGATATTTGCCTTCCTCTCTCTGACTGATTTCACTTAATATGATAATCTCTAGGTTCATTCACATTTTTCTACATGGCATTGTTTCACTCTTTTTATGGCTGAGTAATATTCCATATTGTGTGTGTGTGTGTGTGTGCATATCTCACACCTTCTTTATCATCTTATCTATTGATGGATATTCATTTAATTATCTATTATTAATGTATGATTATATTTAAGTTCTAGTTCTATGCCAGCAAATTTTATGGCACAATCAATATGGAGATTCACTTTGGGGTATGTAGATGAATTATATATATTCATTTCTTACATGAGAAATTATAAATTTGGCAAACAGCTTCTCTTTATCTGTAAATAGTTAGTTTTAGTACATTGCCTACTAGATTTCAGAGTATTTTAGAGTATCATTAAAAGATTAAAAGATTTCAGAGTATCATTAAAAAATTTTAGACTTTTTTTTAGATCTGCATTTGAATACTGCTGCTGCTGCTAAGTCGCTTCAGTCTAATTCTGTCTGATTCTGTGCGACCCCATAGACGGCAGCCCACCAGGCTCCCCCATCCCTGGGATTCTGCAGGCAAGAACACTGGAGCGGGTTGCCATTTCCTTCTCCAGTGCATGAAAGTGAAAAGTGAAAGTGAAGTCGCTCAGTCGTGTCCAACTCTTAGTGACCCATGGACTGCAGCCTACCAGGCTCCTCCATCCATGGGATTTTCCAGGCAAGAGTGCTGGAGTGGGGTGTTGCTGGTAAATAATAGAACTGCATTCATCACTAGGCAATTCGTAACTAAAAGCAGATTGGTATACTTAACTGTACAGCAGAGATGGACACAACAGTGTAAATCAACTATACTTCAAAAAAAAGCAGATTGGTAAATTATGTTCTTAGAGAAAAAATTCTGTAAATCAAATATAATTTTTATAAGAGGTATTTAATGTTATATTTTCACCAAGACCTTGATGACAAACTTCTTAGAAAAAAAGGAGGGACCATAAATTCCATAGTTAATTACTGACAGACAATTTATATCCTGCATGGTATAATCAGATTCTTAGAACAGCCAGTCCTATATATTTTATTAACAAGCTCTTAGAACAGGAATTGCATCTGAGTCCAATAGTCAAAGGTCTAAGCAAGTGAAGAGGAAAGAGGAGGAAGGAATGATTTTATATACCAGGGCACAAGAAGGGAAGCTGCTGAGAAGTATAATTTGTGACCTGCCTGCTTTAAGGTCAACAAGTAATAACACAGGGTATTTTGGCAAAGAACTTTGGGTATGAACTACCATGAGTCAAAATCTATTGCTACTGTTGATATTAGGCTTTCACAATGTAGAGAAGATGAAGTGAAAGCAGTATTGAGCAATGTGTGCCACGGTACTTGCTCTTCTTTTAGATACTGGTAAATTTATAAAGGTTTCTTGATGAGATTTTTGGTGCCATAATACAAAAGAGAAAGCATTCAATCAGTATGTAAGTTGAAATTGTTACTTACCCATGTATGTGTGTGTGGTAGAAGAAGAAAAATTTTTCTTCCTAGACCAGAAAATTAAATTGACAGAGACAGATGCTAGACCTGAAAACTAAACTGACAGAAACAGATGGACAGGAGCAAGAATACAGATTTATTTAATGTAAGTTTTACATGGCACAATAGCTTTCAGAAGAAATAAAGACCAAAGAAACATTTAAGCCTACATGTTTTTATACTAGGTCTGATGAAGAGTGAGAAATCATGAGAAAATGTAATGTGGAAAAGGGAATGAGCTAAGTGTAGTAAACTGGGGGAACCTAGCAAGACCAGCTCATCTGGACTCCTCCTGGTGTCCTGCCATCTTCAGAGGTAAGGATTCTCTTGTCCAACAGGGGAGGGCACCTGTCACATGGTTGTTTTATGATCTCCCTCAGGAAAGGGGGAGGTCAGAGAGTTCTTCCTGCATCTACTGGTCCTCAAAATTCTTTAGCTTTAAGTATTCAATATTCGGAGGCTTCCCCAATGACGCAATGTGGATAAAGAATCTTCCTGCAATGCAGGAGATATAGTAGACACAGGTTCAATGCCTGTGTTAGGAAGATCCCTTAGTGAGGGAACTGGCAACCCACTCCAGTATTCTTGCCTGAAAAATCACTTGGACAGAGGAGCCTAGCGGGCTAGAGTCCAAAGTATGGCAAAGAGTCGGACGTGACTGAACCTCTAAGCACAGGCATGAGCTTTATATGTGCCAATATAACATATTTTGCAATAATGTTTTCTGAACCCCAGTAGTGTGTATGTGTGTGTATACATTTACATAGTTCAGTTCAGTCACTCAGTCGTGTCCAACTCTTCTCAACCCCATGAATCATAGCACTCGAGGCCTCCCTGTCCATCACCAACTCCTGGAGTTCATTCAGACTCACATCCGTCGAGTCCATGATGCCATCCAGCCATCTCATCCTCTGTTGTTCCCTTCTCCTCCTGCCCCCAATCCCTCCCAGCATCAGAGTCTTTTCCAATGAGTCAACTCTTCACATGAGGTAGCCAAACTACAGGAGTTTCAGCGTTAGCATCATTCCTTCCAA
>SJYC01093432.1:0-25600 GCA_006408675.1 Madoqua kirkii | reverse complement strand
TAAAAAAAAAAAAATGAAGTGTATCTTGAGGGAACTAAAGGAATGTGATGTTAAGAACTAAAAAAGAACACTTTCAATGCAGAGGTCTTGGAGTGCAGAGAAGCTGAGAGGGCTGCCATACGGGCTATGTGGAGAGAGACAGGAGCCCCATCTGAAGAGAAGACACAGCACTGACACCTTGGCCTTTAGACCAATCTCTGGGATATTAATATCTTAAAGCAGGGCTATACCTACTTGAAAAAAGAAAAGCTTTGAATAAACCACCTGAGATGAAAACTGCTCTGTGGACACTTACACTTTCAGTCAAGAATACTGTGTGGGGAGTATACATACTGGCTTGGGTCAGGCCTGCCTGTCATGTGGGATAACACTGTGACTCCCTGCATGTCCCTTGAAGACTATTACCAGCTCCCTCCCTTCTTTGTATCTGCAAGATAAAATATCATTATCCCTTAAAGAAATCATCTCTCTCTGTCCTTCTTCCTTCCCTCCCTTTCCTCCTCTCCTCCTTTCTTCCCTTTCTGTCTCTCCTGTCTCATTCCTCCCCTCCCCACAAACCCCATCTGACCTTTACCGACCCTACAGCTCTAGACTACCTACTGTGGAGAAAATTTGAGTTCTGACTTGTGGATTGAAATCTGCTTCTACAGCTAGTGAATATGCAACCTAGCAATTCAGAATTCAGTCTGCTCTCACAACACTTATATGTTAAAATAGACTGAAGTCAACATCACCAATGAAAAACAAGAACTTCTGTTCAAGTGAAGGCAGGATCTCTTTCTCTCCAACATTAAATCCAGAAAGGTTTTGGGGGAGGGTTATGGGGGAGAGGATAGGTCAGGAAGGAGACTGAAAATAATATTGCCAAATGTCTAGTAGTTAAAAGCTCTCTGCGTTTGGACTTTAAAAAAAAAACTTAACGTCATTCCCTTCAAAAGAACTGTAAATGATTACATGTTATTGCCTCAAATATATCCTAACATTATTTAGTAGTTGGTATTTCAGGAATGCAAGGGAAAACTGTTCTCAACACTGTTTGGCTGGGCTTTAGGGAACAAAGCCTTTTGATTACCCAAGTGTCAATCTCTCGCTCTCAAGTCTGGTTTCCTGTGTTGCTTTCTCTCCTCTCCTGGCACTATAAGAAGCAGAAAAATACTTTCAATATGAATTTGAGGTGTGAAAATTATATCCTCCAGGATATAATTTGTTTAAATTGGGCAGCTGATCACAGATCTGGGAGTCTTCAATTTTCCTTTTCCCAGACTCAGTGCATATTTGAAGAGGGGTGGGAAGGAGGCGTCAGTATCATCTTGGTTTTGACTTAGCTTTGCCTTGTGAGGAGATACGAAGCTGTGTATCTTGACAGAAAACTACCCCAAAGAGAAATGAACTGCTGTGAGAATTATAGCAAAGAGGGAGACACGATGGGTCTAGGAAACAAGATAAAAGTTTTATGAAGAAAACCATATGCTCCATTTGTGTTGTCAAATCTCAAAATCCAACACCCAAAAGAATTAAGAGCAGAAGCTTTGACATTTGCACACTCATGTTCACAGCAGCTTTATTCTGTGAGAATTATAGCAAAGAGGGAGACACGATGGGTCTAGGAAACAAGATAAAAGTTTTATGAAGAAAACCATATGCTCCATTTGTGTTGTCAAATCTCAAAATCCAACACCCAAAAGAATTAAGAGCAGAAGCTTTGACATTTGCACACTCATGTTCACAGCAGCTTTATTCATAACAGCCAAAAGGTAGAGACAACTCAAACATCTATCAGCAAATGAACAGATAAACAAATGCAATATAAACATATAATAGAACACTATTCAGCCTTTAGATGGAATGAAATTCTGATATTAAAAACAGGGATGAGCCTTAAGATGTTACAGTTATGGTAGATGAAATCAGCCAATCACAGAAAGACCAATACTATATGATTCTACTTACGACTACCTAGGGTAGTCAGAGTCTTAGAAGAGTGAGGACATGGAGGAATGGAGAGTTATTGTGAACTGGGCCCAGAGTTTCAATTCTGGTTGAGGATAAAGCTCTGGAAATTGATACTAGTGATGTAACTAGTAACATATTTAATGTTACTAAACTATACACCTAAAAATAGGTAATGCAGTAGATTTTATGTTATGCATATATTACCATATTTTTTTACGTGAAATAAATAAACCCTGAGAGTCAATGGAGGTCCATAGAATGGGTTCCTGGCACATATTAGAGTTCTGTGATGCCAGTGCTCTTAAACGGAAAGAAAGAAAATGGATAATCTAATAATCTGCTGCTGCTAAATCACTTCAGTCATGTCCGACTCTGTGCGACCCCATAGATGGCAGCCCACCAGACTCCCCAGTCTCTGGGATTCTCCAGGCAAGAACACTGGAGTGGGTTGCCATTTCCTTCTCCAATGTGTGAAAATGAAAAGTGAAAGTGAAGTCACTCAGTCGTGCCCAACCCTTAGCGACCCCATGCACTGCAGCCTTCCAGGCTCCTCCGTCCACGGGAGTTTCCAGGCAAGAGTACTTGAGTGGGGTGCCATTAATAGGCATAAAAAAAGCCCTTCAACAAAATTATATTTAATCTCATATTTACCAATCAAAAAGTAAATGAAGAACATTAACTAAAGTTTGAAACTACCCCCCTCCCAAAAAAAACCATTAAATAAATATTATGGAAGAAAACTATTCTAAGCCCACAATAAATGGTACAGATTATCATTAGCAGATTGTGTGTGAGTGTTGGGATGGATATTGACGTTTCAAAACTGATTTCTCAGGTAAATTTCAGAAGAGGTATCAGGAAAGGAAGCAAAACCTGAACGAAATAGGAGAGACAAGAAGAAGCCCGTCAGGTGACGAGCTCTGCCGGGGAATAGGAAGGGATAAGTGAAAGTAGCGACTGAGTGGTTTGATGTGGCAGGTGCTTGAAAAGCTAAAAATAGAGAATTTAATCTGAGATGGAAGAAACTGTGTGAAATCTGCCAGCAACTGGCACTGTCTCATCCTGTGATGTTTGCCCTCAGTATCAATGAGGAGTATTATTGATGGTGTTGGGAGGAAAACTGGGGATCTGGTGTCAAAGAAAAGTGTTTAGGCTGAGTATCTTTTATGTGCTCATTGGAGGAGAGAAGAGGACGCAAAAAGTGAGGAAGATGCATTGGCAAGAGCGGTGGCAGGAGGCAGCCCACGCAGGACAAAGGTCTGGGCAGATTCCCAAGGGGAGGAAGAAACGTTTCCGGCACTGATACAGCACAGAACGTAGCAGGACTTGGCAAGAAGAGCCAAGTAGGAAAAGAGAGAAGGAATGATTATTGAAAGAATGGATCTTTAATCTGGTAGCCAGAAGGAAAAGATATTCCTGCAGATGAAAGGAAAACATGGGGCAAATAGAAGATGTTGACAACCAAAGAAAATGTGAAATTAGTGTGCAATGATTAACTTGAGTATATTAAATATAATGACTTATATCTCTATGCATTCTAAAAGTGTAAACAGCAAAGGCAAGGAAATGAGTTAAAAAAAGAACTCCCCAAAATGTCTCACAAGGGAAAACTTCTCACTGATCTAACCACACATATCAACATGTATATGCTACTTATGATTTTTTTTCCTAAAACCTTGGAGGATTTCCCTGAAATCTTCATTTATGACTTTGAACCTCATGTGAAGCTCCTTTATATATAACCTGCTATAGAAAAGCATCATGTACCGCAGAACTCTGGAAAAAAGTAACGATGCATATACAGGTCTATGCTTTTATTACTCACCCTAATAAAAATAGTGTATTTTAGTGTGCTTCATTCAAGCAAATAAATAATGTGTTTCGCTGTTGCATTACACCAAATAAATCAATGAAAACAGATGTCTTTCTGGAGAATAATTTTGCCTTCAACTCTTAACATGTATCAGAAAACAGATTTCTTGTGTTCTTGATCATGGATTATACACAGTACCAAACCAGTGGTCTCTGTTTATGGTTTTGTGTACGTATAGAGCAAGGAGAAGATTGTTTGTGAGAATAAAACCCTTTTAAAAAATTCTTATCTTTCATTTAGGTTAATAACATACAACATATATTTGTCAGTCAAATTAGAATTACTGTCAGCCCATAATGCGTTTTAGTTTAGCCAATATCAGTCAGTCCTGATTTATTTGCTTAATACAAATCTAATTGAGTTTCAGCCTGCTCTTCTCCTTTCAGCTGTTAACCGACCAAGTACATCTTTAATTTCCAAGACCAATGGTGTGGTAGCAGTGAAGAGGGAGAGTGATTTGCATAAGGCCCCAGAAGGGTGCCAAAACTCTTCACGCTTTAAACAACAGCCTTTATTATTCTGTAAGTGGATGTGTTGAATTTTCATGCTTTTGTTTCCAGTTCAGCCCTGACAGAAAAGAATAAAGTAGATTTTGCCAGCACCCCTGCTGTGCCCTGGGGAGAAATTCAATGTGCCTCATTTGTCTTAATTGGAGAACCGCCCTCAGCACCAGCTTTTTCTATGAATACATTAGCATAACAGACAGAAAATTCAAGCCCACTTTGGTGGCAGTCCTCCCCCTCAACACACACCTTCCATTTTTCTCTAATAAAAACTGCAAGAGAAGAGAAGTACATGTTTCATCTCCTGGATTTCCTGGAGTTACTGTTGTAAAATTCTCTGCACAGGAGAGATGCATCAAGCCTATTTTATCTCTGCACTGTTATTAGATCTGGTCATGAAAAATGTGATAAATATCATCCATGACAGAGAGCTGAAAGCTTCTCTTTTTTCTTCATAATGTGCTAATCCTATATACTTGTTCTTTGACTGGTTATGCTGCTTTTTCAGAGGGGAGAGTTGGTTTTACACAGAGACAAATGTGTAGCAGCTATGAATGAATCTGGGAGAAAAAAAAAAGAAAAATTCTTACCGAGGTGAATTTATTAAAACTGAAACAAACGCAGTTATCTCAGTCAGAGCAGGATTTTAAACTCTGAGCCAATTCATTGGAGAACTATTAAATTCATCTTCACGTTTTTCATATTACGAAGGTGTTCTGAGTCTGGACAAACAGCCTGTGCTGTATAAATCATTCCCCTAATCCAGGCTCTTCCACTGTCTGATTGAACTAATGGAATTTAAAGATAGGTGTTTCAAAAGAAATATTTCGTTTACATGTTCCCAAGACTGATATTAATTCTTTCATCACATCTGTTCAACCTGCTTGCCATTGCCAGCATGTGAGAGAGATGGAAAACATGGGGAAAGATATAATTTCTTAATAAAACGTGGTGTGCACACATTCCCGTGGAAAGATGGCTGCCTTTCAAAAAAACAATGAATCCACATTTTGTCTTGATTTTTCTCCAGCAGGCCTAATTTACCACGTCAGTCACACACTACTCTCACTAAAAACCTTCCAGGGATTTTAAATAAGACAGGTTTTTGTTGTTGTTGTTGTTAAAAGCTTGTTTTGTCTAATTATTTGTATGCCCATTTAAAAATTAAATACCTTTTGGGTCAGGCCCTTGAGGAGAAAATGGAAGGCAAAATCACTTTAGAATATTAATTGTGAGAGGCAGAAGTTTCTATGGCCTAGAGAGAACCAACCAGTTCTTACAATGCTTGGTACACTTCATCTGAAGTCTCAAAGCAAAATTGAGGGATTAACTCACCCTTCCCTCCCCTTCCCTCCACCCTTCCTCCACTTTTCATTCACTCAGCCCCAATAAACATTCCTAGAGGCTAAGAGGAGGTGGTAAGTGTTGGAAATCAGGGAAAAAATGTTTGCTTTCTTCTGTAAATGATTCTAAAAATAATCATTTGGCTTTATCTGTCCTGTGAGAGGATGTCAGCTTTTCCTTTTACTACTGGTTTCATTTACATTATAAAAATGACAAGCCGGTTACCCAGTTTATCAGATAATCCCTGCTGCTTTCTAAACAAACATTCCAGCCACTCCAGATTTCTCCCTTGAATCCTCCTTCCCCCGCCCCCACTAGCCTTTAAGTCTTGTCTGGGGTCTGAACTCATATCTACCTCGCCTGGCTCAGCTCGTCCATGAACACTTTCTCCATACCAAACTCTTTATTTTCTTTTAAAAAAGTGTTTTTACTTGTCTTCCAGGAACATATATTTACCGCTATTTCTAACAACTTTTCAAAATTGCATAAAAAGAAGAGACCTTGCTTTGGAAAAGCAAACATTTGCTGCAAGTAATAAATCCTCCCTTCTCCTGGAAAAAAAAAATCATAAAGAAAAATGGGATTAGAGGAAAAACTGAGGGCTGAATTACAGTTGTTCTCAGTAGATTGTTGCTGTTGTTATTGTTGTTCAGTCACTAAGTCGTGTCTGACTCTTTGTGACCCCCTGGACTGTAGCATCCCAGGCTCCTCTGTCCTCTACTATCTCCGCATGTTACTTCAGGTTCATGCCCATTGAGCTGATGATGCTATCTAACCATCTCATCTTCTGCCACCCCTTCTCCTTTTGCTTCAATTTTACCAGCATCACTATTCTTAAATGTTTTATTATTAAATATTAAATATTTTCCTTAATGTTTGCTATTGTGAGAATCATATGTGTTCTCCTTAACTGAGAAATGTTGCATGTCATAGAAAAGAATAAAAGGTATTCATATTTGGGGGAATTTTTTGTTATTGCTCTGAGAAAGTTTCTGAGAAAGACCCCAAATCCTTTGTGGAAAATTAAACAAATTGGAATTTTAAAACTATACTGATATAGTGCTTTCTTATTACTATACACACACACGCACGCACGCACACACACACACACACACACACACACACACACACAGGAGTGTTGATTTGGCCCACCTCTCTTAGGTGCCAGTGGGATTTAAACTCTTTGGGAAGACTAGCTAGTTGTTTACCCCAGCAGAATTTATGGTAATTCATACATTATGTTTTTGTGTGCCATCACTGTATATGGAACTCAATTTCCCCCACAAAACCTAAACATTTCTAGCAAAGACTCTTGAAAATTAACCATAGATATTGGGGAGTGGTATTTGCAGCCAAAGATG
Source organism: Madoqua kirkii (assembly GCA_006408675.1). Lineage (NCBI taxonomy): Eukaryota > Metazoa > Chordata > Mammalia > Artiodactyla > Bovidae > Madoqua > Madoqua kirkii. The sequence goes on along the minus strand of SJYC01093432.1, from coordinate 18,566 downwards.
GAGAAACTCTATGCAGTCAGCAAAAAACAAGACTGGGCACTGACTGTGGCTCAGATCATGAACTCCTAATAGCCAAATTCAAACTGAAAATGAAGAAACTAGGGAAAACCAATAGACTATTCAGGTATAATCTAAATCAAATCCCTTATGATTATACAGAGGAAGTGACACATAGATTCAAGGGATTACATCTGTAGACAGACTGCCTGAAGAACTATGGGTGGAGGTTCATAACATTGTACAAGAAGTGGTGATCAAAACCTTCCCCCAAAAAAGAAACACAAACAGGCACAATGGTTGTCTGAGGAGGCCTTACAAATAACTGAGAAAAGAAGATAAGTGAAAAGTAAAGCAGAAAAGGAAAGATATACTTATCTAAATACAGAGTTCCAAAAAATAGCAAGGAGAGATAAAGCCTTCCTAAGTGATCAATGCAAAGAAATAGAGGAGAACAATAGAATGGGAAAGACTATCTCTTCAAGAAAATTAGACATACCAGGGGAACATTTCATGCAAAGATGGGTACAATAAAGGACAGAAATGGTATGGATCTAAGAGAAACAGAAGATATTAAGAAGAGATAGCAAGAATACACAGAAGAACTGTGTATACAGTACAAAAAAGATGGTGGCTCAGAAGTTAAAGCGTCTGCCTCCAATGTGGGAGACCTGACTTCAGTCCCTGAGTTGGGAAGATCCCCTGGAGAAGGAAATGATAACCCACTCCAGTATTCTTGCCTGGAGAATCCCATGGACGGAGAAGCCTGGTAGGCTACAGTCCACGGGGTCGCAAAGAGTCGGACATGACTGAGCGACTTCACTCTATACATACAAAAAAGATCTTAATAATCCAGAGAACCATGATGGTGTAATCACTCACCTGGAGCCAGACATGCTGGAGTGCTCAGTCCAATGGGCCTTAGAAAGCATCACTATGAACAAAACTAGTGGAAATGATGGATTTTCAGCTGAGCTATTTCAAATCCAAAGAGATGATGCTGTGAAAGTGCTACACTAAATATGCCAGCAAATTTAGAAAACTTAGCAGTGGCCACAGGACTGGAAAAGGTCAATTTTCATTCCAAGCCCAAAGAAAGGCAATGCCAAAAAATGTTCAAACTACTGCATGATTGCATTCATCTCACACACTAGCAAAGTAATGGTCAAAATTCTCCAAGCTAGGCTTCAACAGTATGTGAACCAAGAAATTCCAGATGTTCAAGGTGAATTTAGTAAAGGCAGAGAAACCAGAGATCAAGTTGCCAACATCTGTTGGATCATAGGAAAAGCAAGATAATTCCAGAAAAACATCTATTTCTCCTTCATTGACTATGCTAAATCCTTTGACTATGTGAATCACAACAAGCTGTGGAAAATTCTTCAAGAGATGGGAATACCAGACCACCTTACCTGCCTCTTGAGAAATCTGTATATAGGTCAAGAAGCAACCGTTATAACTGGACATGGAACAACAGACTGCTTCCAAATTGGGAAGGAAGTACATCAGGGCTGTATATTGACACCCTGCCTATTTAACTTCTATGAAGAGTACATCATGTGAAATGCCAGCTGGATGAAGCACAAAGTGGAATCAAAATTGCTGGGAGATATATCAATAACCTAAGATACACAGATATCAATCACCTAAGAGGATGAGATAGTTGGAAGCCATAACTGACTCGATGAACATGAGTTTGGATAAGCTCTGGGAGTTGGTGATGGACAGGGAAGCCCGACATGCCACAGTCCATGGAGTTGCAAAGAGTTGGACATGAATGAAGGACTGAAATGAACTGAAGATACACAGATGACACCACCCTTATGGCAGAAAGTGAAGAGGAACTGAAGAACCTCTTGATGAAAGTGAAAGAGGAGAGTGAAAAAGTTGGCTTAAAATTCAACATTCAGAAAACTATCATCATAGCATCCAGTCTCATCACTTCATGACAAATAGATGGGGAAACAATGGAAACAGTGACAGACTTTATTTTTTAGGGCTCCAAAATCACTGCAGATGGTGATTTTGCAGATGGTAACTGCAGCCATGAAATTAAAAGACTTGCTCCTTGAAAGAAAAGCTATGACCAACCTAGACAGCATATTAAAAAGCAGAGACATTACTTTGCCAACAAAAGTCCGTCTAGTCAAGGCTATGGTTTTTCCAGTAGTCATGTATGGAAGTGACAGTTGTACTATAAAGAAAGCTGAGCACCAAAGAATTGATGCATTTGAACTGTGGTGTTGGAGAAGACTCCTGAGAGTCCCTTGGACTGTAAGGAGATCCAACCAGTCCATCCTAAAGGAAAGCAATCCTGAATATTCATTGCAAGGACTGATGCTGAAGTTGAAGCTCTAATAGTCTGACCACCTAATGCGAAGAACTGATTCATCAAAAAAGACACTGATGCTGGGGAAGATTGAAGGCAGGATGAGCAGGGGACGACAGAGGATGAGATGGTTGGACGACATCACTGACTCAATGGACATGAATTTGAGTAAGCTCTGCATGTTGGTGATGGACAGGAAAACTCTGGCATGCTGCAGTCCGTGGGGTCACAAGGAGTCAGACCCAACTGAGTGAATGAACTGACTGACTGGGGAGCAAGCGGTAGGGGTAGGGTACATGTTAAGTTTGAGGAGCAGATGGAAAGGAAATTAACTCTTTCCATGTCCAAAAAATATGTACTTATCTTAAAGACCTGGAATAAAAATACTCCTGATGATTTCACACAGCTTGTTATTTACAGCTAACAGTTAAGAGGAATACTTGATGAGGAGACAGGCCTTGATCTAGCATCTCTCAAGAGCAACCCCTGGAATTTTTTTCATATGGATCAATACTCAAGAGGGAGGGCATATATACATACTTATAGTTGATTCACATTGTTGTACAGCTGGAAGCAACACAACAATGTAAAGCACTTTTCACCCAATTAAAATGTAAAATAAATTTTAAAAATGTTATAGAAGTATAGTTGAGTTACAAGGTTGTGTTGATTTCTGCTGTACAGGAAAGTGATTCAGTTATGCACATATATATATATTCTTTTTCATATTCTTTTCATAGTCTTTATGGTTTATCAGAGGATATTGACTGTAATTGCCTATGCTATACAGAAGACCTTGTTCACCCATCCTATAAAAATACTGGTTTGCATCTGTTAATCCCAAACTTCCAGCCCTTTCCTCCCCCTGACCCCCTTGGCAAGCGCAAGTCTGCTCTCTATGTCTGGAAGTCTGTTTTGTTTCACAGATACGTTCAGTTGTGTCATATTTTCGATTCCGCATATAATGATATCATATGGTATTTGTCTATCTGTGACTTATTTCATTTAATGTGATCATCTCTAAGTCCATTCTATTGTAAATAATGCTGCTGTGACCATAGGCGTTCATTTTATCTTTTCAAATGATAGTTTTATCTCTGTATATATGCCCAGGAGTGGGATTGCTGGGCCATACGGTAGTTCTATTTTTAGTTTTTTGAGAACCCTTATACTGTTTTTCCATAGTGGCTACACCAGTTTACTTTTGTGGATCAATATTTTGGAGACTGTAATTTCAAAAGTTATATGAATATTAATGTGAAAAAAGTCTAGAATTGACTTTGGAAAGCACTCTTTTGACTATATAAATTTTTTGCATGGTCAGAAAACAGCCAAGCAATATAAATTAGGGAATAAAACCTATGGATAAGAGTAGGGCACTTAACAGCACTAGAGTTTAAGGTAAAATGTTCCCAGATCAAATAAAAATGATCTAGAATTTCCCATAAATGTTTCTTTGGCAGTTACAAAGAAAAAGACAGGTAAGAGCTAATTTAACAACAAATTAGCAATAAGATGTGCCACTTCTCTAGTAACAGGCATATTAAGTAGATGAGGAGAAAACACTTAAAGGATTTGTTTTATGCATTGAAATTTCTCACTTTAGGGAATTTGTAACAGATTAGCCAAACAGGAACCCTCTGTTTATTTAGGTGATACTGTGTCTATATTTTGTTGTTGTTTGAGCTGCTTTGGAAGCTACTGATTGACTATTCACTGTCTTGGTTGATAACTTCTCTATCTGATTCTAAAGACTTAGCCACCATAAACTGAGGGAGTCATCTCAAGTAATCTCTGTGTTATCTGTCAACTCTTTTTGGTTGTATATCTGTTCTCTGAAAAGAGAAGGAATGTCAGAATATGAATGATGGTTGTCAAGGAACCATCTCCTTTATATTTTAACCTAAAAGATGCAAGACACTTATCCGAGGTATGCAGCTGTGCACAGCGTTTTTTCTTTTGGAAAACCAACCAGTTCCATGTAGGAAATTGCATTTTGGCCTGGGTCTGGTGGTATCTGGACAAACTGAAGAGGGATCAAGATTCTTCTCTGTGGTGTTATTTGGTCTGATGAAGGAAATCAAGGGATGGAGGGACACAAGCTGTCACTGCTCCCAGCAGTTTCCTGGAATGTTCAGGAAAATGGAGAGAACAGGAAAGTAGAGGAAGAGACTGTGTGAACATATTCTCTTGATATTGGAGGCAAAACAGAGGAAAAGCATTTGTCAAAATATCTAACAGTAGAAGGAAGTTTGGGTGGTACTGGAATGGTAAAGAGGCTCAGGTGATGTCAGGGAAAGACACTGTTGGCTGTGTGGCAGCAGGAGTCCACCAAAAGTGAGTGGGAAAGAGACACTGTCAAGAAGTCTCTGAGCTCTGATGTTGCCCTCATTCATTTGAATAAATTACTCATCTCTTTATCATAGATTCTGTCCTAAGAACTGAGCTAAAGTGGAATGAAACCTTAAAAATCCAACCAGTAAAAACTCCCTTAGGGCTTCTGGCTTGATGAGGCTTGGATATGATAGTTTGTAAGCTTAAGCAACCTCACTCCCTATCTAACAGTGATTTGCATGGGTCTCAGCAGATTCCAGGGACAGATCTTGAACTCTGCAGTCTGTTCAGACAAACATTGATGGGGTGTGAGGGCAGAATAGGCCAGATTGCAGAAGAAACAGTGGCATCCCAGAAAAACAATAATGAGAAAGAAGTTCTGCAGTGTGGACCAGACGCAGAAACAGGTCCAACATCATGGAAATGGTGCCCTCAAGTACAGAGTGAAACTATCTTGACATAATTCTCAGAAATCCTCTGAGTATGCCAGGGAAAAGAAGGTCGTATGTGGTTGTGGAATAAGAAAATGAGAAGAGGTAGCTGTACTGTAAATTCAAAAGTATACAAGGATGTCAAAGAACTTGTTCTCAAGCACAGAAACCCAGGTGCATAAAGTTTTGGAAGTTAACAGCTACTAAGCATCACGATTCAGGCAGCCTGAACACAGCAGTGGTGATGGACTGTGTAAGTGCCAGAAGCACCACTGGGTCCGTCTGAACAGCAGTGGACCCTAGGAGCAGCAGAAGGCTGGTAGGGGTACACACAGTGATATAAAGAAAGGGAGCGAATAGAGATTCAGCCAAGATGGAGTTGGGCTTCCCAGGTGGTGCTAGTGGTTAAAGAACCTGCTTGCAAATGCAGGAGACGTAAGAGATGCAGGTTCAATCCCTGGGTCAGGAAGATCCCTGGAGGAAGGGCATGGCAACCCACTCCAGTATTCTTGCCTGGAGAATCCCATGGACAGAGGAGCCTGGCGGGCTACAGCCCACAGAGTCACAGAGTCAGACACGACCAAAGAGACCAAACACTCATGCATGCAACATGGAGTTATTGGTCAAAATATTAAATTGACCTTACCTAGGGAACACAGACAGTTAAGGTCTAAGAGAGGACTTATATGAACATACAGTGTACTTTGGAAAGCAGACAGGAAGTGTATCAGTCTGCTAGAGCTGCCATAGCAAAATACCACAGGCTGGGTGGCTTAAACAACGGAAATTGATTTACTCACGGTTCTCGAAGCCAGCAGTCAAAGATCTGTGCCATTGGTGGTGTCTTGTGAGGAGTCTCTTCCTGGCCTGCAGATGGCTGACTTCCTTAGTGTCTTCACATAGCTTTTCCTCTGTGTTCACACAGAGAGGTAGTAAGCTCTGATGTCTCTTTTTCTTATAAGGACAGTTCTCCTATTGGATTAGGGCTCTCCCTAATGATCTCATATCCTCTTAAGTACTTATTTAAAGATTTATCCCCAAATACAATCATATACTGAGTTACTGGGAGTTTGGACTTCAGTATAAGAATTTTGGGGAGACATGATTCGTGACACTGTGACAAAGACTAATTTTCCTGAGGAGCCTTTCCTTTATGACCTTATTTAACCTTAATCACCTCTTTAAAGATGCAGTCTTTAAATACAGTCATATTGGGAATTAGGACTGAAACATATGAATGAGAAGGAGAAGGAATTCAGTACCAAACAAGGAACTGGATGGAACTTTCATGAATGAACCTAAGAAATGGAAAAGATTAAGAGTTCTTTTTCCTTTTGTTGTTGTTCAACCTCTGTCATGTTCAACCTATGTCAACCCCATGGACTGCAGCAGGCCAGACTCCTCTGTCCTCCACTGTCTCCTGGATTTTGTGCAAATTCATGTCCATTGAGTCGGTGATGCCATTTAACCATCTCATTCTCTGTCTCCCACTTCTCCTTTTGCTGTCAATCTTTCCCAGTCTTTCCAATGAAATGGCTCTTTACATCAGATGGCCAAAGTATCTGAACTTTAGTTTCAGCATCAATCCTTCCAATGAATATTCAGTGTTTATTTCCTTTAGCTTTGACGGGTTTGATCTCCTTGCTATCCAAGAGATTCTCAAGAGTCTTCTCCTTCACTACAATTCAAAAGCATCAATTCTTCAGTGACCAGCCTTTTTTATGGTCCAACTCTCACATTTGTACATGACTACTGAAAAAGTCATAGCTTTGACTACATAGACCTTTGTCTGTAAAGTGATGTCTCTGCTTTTTAATATGCTGTCTAGGTTTGTCATAGCTTACCTTCCAAGCACCAAACATCTTTTAATTTCATGACTATAGTCACCATCCACAATGAATTTGGAGCCCAAGAAAAGAAAAGATGTCACTGCTTACACTTCTATTTGCTTTGAAGTGATGGGACCAGACACCATGATCTTAGTTTACTTAATGTTGAGTTTCAAGCCAGCTTTTTCACTTTCCTCTTTCACCCTCATCAAAAAGCTCTTTAGTTCCTCTTCAATTTCTGCCATTACAGTGGTATCATCTGCATATCTGAGGTTGTTAATCCTTCTCGCAGCAACTTTGATTCCAGCTTAGGATTCATCCAGCCCAGCATTTTGTATGATGTACTCTGCATAGAAGTTAAATAAGAAGCTGATAATATATAATCTTTTTGTACTTCTTTCCCAATTTTGAACCAGACTATTGTTCCATGTCCAGTTTTAACTGATGATTCTTGACCTACATAGAGGTTTCTCAGGGAACAGGTAAGGTGGTCTGGTATTCACATCTTTTGAAGAATTTTACAGTTTTTTGTGACCCACACAGTCAAAGGCTTTAGCATAGTCAATGAAGCAGATGTTTTTCTGGAACTCCCTTGCTTTCTCCATGATCCAATGATTGCTGACAATTTGATCCTTTCCTCTGCCTCTTCAAATCCCAGCTTGTACATCTGGAAGTACTCAGTTCATATACTGCTGAAGCCTAGCTTGGAGGACTTTGAACATAACCTTGCTAGCATGTAAAATGAGTGCAATTATAGGGTAGTTTGAACATTCTTTGGCATTGCCCTTCTTTGGATTGGAATGAAAACTGACCTTTTTTAGTCTTGTGGCCACTGCTAAGTTTTCCAAACTTGTTGACATACTGAATGCAGTACTTCAACAGCATCATCTTTTAGGATTTGAAATAGCTCAGCTAGACCTCCACTAGCTTTGTTCTTAGTAATGCTGCCTAAGACCCACTCGACTTCACACTTTAGGATGCCCGGTTTAGGTGAGTGACTACACAATCGTGGTTATCCAGGTCATTAAGACTTTTTTTGCATAGTTCTGCTGTGTATTCTTCCCATCTCTTCTTAATATCTTCTGCTTCTGTTTTGTACTTATTGTTTCTGTTCTTTATTGTGCTCATTTTTGTGTGAAATGTTACCTGGATATCTCTAATTTTCTTGAAAAGATCTCTAGTGTTTCCCATTCTATCATTTCCCTCTTTTTTTTTTTTTTTTGCGTTGTTCATGTAAGAATGTCTTTCTGTCTCTCTTGGTTTTTCTCTGGAGCTCTGCATTCAGCTGGATATCTTTCCCTCTCTCCCTTGCCTTTCACTTTTCTTCTTTCCTCAGCTATTTGTAAAGCCTCCTCAGACAAACTCTTTGCCTTCTTGCATTTCTCTTTCTTTGAGATGGTTTTGGTCACTGTTTCCTGTACAACATTACAAACCTCCGTCCATAGTTCCCCAGTCACTCTATTGGATCTAATCCCTTGAAGATATTCATCATCTCCATTGTATAAAGGATTTAATTTAGATCATAGTTGAATCATTCAGTGGTTTTCCCTACTTTACTCAGTTTAAGCCTGAATTTTGCAATAGCTTCTCCATCTTTGGCTGCAAAGAACATAATCGATCTAATTTCAATATTGATTATCTGGTGATGTTCATGTGTAGAATCATCTCTTGGGCTGTTGGAAAAGAATGTTTGCTATAATTATCATGTTCTCTTGACAAAACTCTGTTAGCCTTTGCCCTGCTTCATTTTGTACTCCAAGGCCAAACTTTCCTATTATTCTGGGTATCTGTTGACTTTCTACTCTTGCATTCCAATCCCTATGATGAAAAAGACATCTTTTTTGGTGTCAGTTCTAGAAAACGTTGTAGGTCTTCATAAAATCAGTCAACTTCAGCTTCTTCAGCATTAGTGATTGGAGCATAGATTTGGATTCCTGTGATGTCAAATGTTTTGCCTTGGAAAGGAACCAAGATCATTCTGTCATTTTTGAGTTGCACCCAAGTACTACATTTCAGACTCTACGGTTGACTATGAGGGCTACTCTACTTCTTCTAAGGGATTCTTGCTCACAATAGTAGATATAATGGTCATCTGAATTAAATTCACCCATTCCTATCCATATGATCATCCGTCTTCAAAGATTTGTGTATGACCTGTAGATGAGGAAGTCCTGTTATATGAACTAAAAGCCCTATTATTACCCTCTCAAAGTTTCCAAGACATGGTCTTGATTCAGACACTAATCTAGTGGGTATTTAACCAGAAAATGTATTTGTCACTGACACATACACCAATGAAAACAATTTAAATAGTGTGTGAATTCTGACCATCATAAACATTCCTCTATTTTAAGAATATGTGTTCCATCTCAGAGTCATACTACTGTTATATATAGCATAATTCTTCAGAAGGCAGAAAAATAAAAATATGAATGTGATAGCAAATATGATGTGCTTGCATTATAGACTGATAAAAGCACTATAACTTTCCATTTTTTAAGAGAAACAGAAAACCAAAAATACACCAAAATTTTAGTACACTTGATCTTTCTCTAAGAACAAGTCAAGGAGCATAGAAGATTTGATTTTAGGGTATGCCAAAACCTGAGTCAAACATGGCTCCAAGTGTTGCCCTGACACATACAAAATGAATATTCAGTACATTCTATTTGTACTCTTTTAGTGGCTGGCTGTCATATGTGGGCAATATAGCATCTAGTTTGGGTTGTGACAACATAGACAATTCTAACTTAAGTGAAAAGGGACTGTGAGACGAAAAGAGCAAAGTCTCAGAATTAAAGTCAAGTTCCTGGCTTTTAAAGAACAAGATGCAGAGTCACTAAGTCTTAGCATTCTAGAGAGCATACCCATAGCCACTCTTTTTAGGAAACTGCTATTCAGATAAGTAGCAGCCTCAGTATCCAAACTTAACACTGGAAAGAGTCAGGTTAGCAAAACTTAGATCAGGCACCCATCTGATTAACAATTCCACCAAGACCACATGTGATAAGGAAGTGACAGCTTTTCAAGAAAAGCATGCAAGTCAGAAAATGGGAATGAACGCTAGACAGAAAACAGATGTCTACTAGGAACAACTGCCTGAGCTATACCTGTGTTGAATATTGATTAGGGAAAGGTGAGATGAGAGAATAGAAGCACTGGAACAAGAAAAATTTTATGCTGCCTTTCTTTCCCCCAAAAAATGACCTCCTAGGAGAGCTTCAATGTCTAAATGCATAGTAATAAAACCCAGAAGAAAGGATGCTGTGTAATGGCACGGAATATGCAGCTACCTAACTAGCTGCATTTAAATATTGGTGAAACCAAGTCCTCCCGAAAAACCATGTCCTCCTAACAACCAAGTTTATGATTAATTTTTCTATCCAAAAGTTTATTCCCTATCCCCTTGACCTCAACCTGTGCTAATAGTAATCAATCAGAGTCAGATGACTAAAATTGCTATTGTCAATAACATCATTAATGCACTAAAATTGCTACCATAGGTATCATCATTAATGTATAAACTTAGGTTATTTCTCCAGTGCAGAGTGAACTAACAGAACACCACTTCCCTGGTGGCTCAGACTGTAAAGCATCTGCCTACAATGCATGAAACCTGGGTTCAGTCCCTGGGTCAGGAAGATTTCCTGGGGAAAGAAATTGCAACTAACTCCAGTACTCTTGCCTGGAAAATCCTATGGACGGAGGAGCCTGACAGCCACAGTCCATGGGGTCACAAAGGGTTGGACACAACTGAGCGACTTCACTTTCAAGCCATGAACCACCCAGCAACAGAATCATAAACCAAAGCAGTCCTTACTCCCAAAACTAGGATTAAATGTCACAGTTCAGTTTGGTTCAGTTCAGTCACTCAGTCGTGTCTTCCTATGGACGGAGGAGCCTGACAGCCACAGTCCATGGGGTCACAAAGGGTTGGACACAACTGAGCGACTTCACTTTCAAGCCATGAACCACCCAGCAACAGAATCATAAACCAAAGCAGTCCTTACTCCCAAAACTAGGATTAAATGTCACAGTTCAGTTTGGTTCAGTTCAGTCACTCAGTCGTGTCCGACTCTTTGCAGCCCCATGAATCGCAGCACGCCAGGCCTCCCTGTTCATCACCAACTCCCAAGGTTCACTCAGACTCACGTCCATCAAGTCCGTGATGCCATCCAGCCATCTCATCCTCTGTCGTCTCCTTCTCCTTCTGCCCCCAATCCCTCCCAGCATCAGAGTCTTTTCCAATGAGTCAACTCTTCACATGAGGTGGCCAAAGTGCTGGAGTTTCAGCTTTAGCATCATTCCTTCCAAAGATATCCCAGGGCTGATCTCCTTCAGAATGGACTGGTTGGATCTCCTTGCAGTCCAAGGGACTCTCAAGACTCTTCTCCAACACCACAGTTCAAAAGCATCAATTCTTTGGCACTCAGCCTTCTTCACAGCCCAACTCTCACATTCATACATGACCACAGGAAAAAGCATAGCCCTGACTAGACAGACATTAGTCAGCAAAGTAATGTCTGCTTTTGAATATGCTATCTAGGTTGGTCATAATTTTTCTTCCAAGGAGTAAGTGTCTTTTAATTTCGTGGCTGCAATCACCATCTGCTGTGATTTTGGAGCCCCCCAAAATAAAGTCTGACACTGTTTCCACTGTTTCTCCATCTATTTCCCATGAAGTGATGGGACCAGATGCCATGATCTTCATTTTCTGAATGTTGAGCTTTAGGCCAACTTTTTTCACTCTCCACTTTCACTTTCATCAAGAGGCTTTTTAGCTCCTCTTCACTTTCTGCCATAAAGATGGTGTCATCTGCATATCTGAGGTTATTGATATTTTCCTGGCAATCTTGATCCCAGCTTATGTTTCTCCCAGTCCAGCATTTCTCATGATGTACTCCGCATATAAGTTAAATAAGCAGGGTGACAATATACAGCCTTGATGTACTCCTTTTCCTATTTGGAACCTGTCTGTTGTTCCATATCCAGTTCTAACTGCTGCTTCCTGACCTGCATACAGATTTCTCAAGAGGCAGGTCAGGTGGTCTGGTACTCCCATCTCTTTCAGAATTTTCCGAAGTTTATTGTGATCCACACAGTCTAAGGCTTTTGGCAGGGTCCAGCCCCTACAGGATCCAGGAAAACCCGAAGGAGAAACGGCGTCGGCGATTGTGATTGATTTAGAGAGAGAGAGAGAGAGATAAGAATGTTATAGATAAGAAAATATGGGAGAGAACAAAAGAGGCTGATGTTCCTTGGTTTATACAGAAAATCAATAAAGTCTGAAGACAAGAGACTTGCACCATCTATGTGAGGCCGCGGGTGCCCTCCCAGTCTCCCAAGGGAGTGAAGGCGCAGGGCGCCTTCCCGTTCAGGTCTTAGAAACCCAGGCAAATAAGTAGACATGGCGGACCTCTGTACTTCAGATGGGAACTAGCCTGAAAGAGAGAGTTAGAAGAGGAAAATGACTGACACGAGGAGATCAAGCTGCTTTGATGAGCGATATCCAAAAGCTTTATTTTTCAAAAGGTACTTATATACTTTTTTGTACATAGAGGGGAATTAAAGATGCAAGGTCATACAGAGTCAGCCCAGACATTCCAGCAGTTTAGCCCTTATCAAAACCATGATTTTTTCTGCATACCTTTCCCACAAATAATGTTGGGTACAGTATCTTCTGGCCTTGGAGGCTTATGAACATTTTGTGACCCTCTTTTGATAAAGGCTGCTCAACCAGAAAATTTATTTTCCCTCAAAGTATTTTTTTCTTTATATTTCTAATCTATGTCAACCTCAAAAAATGCCAAATAGAATTACATTTTTCACAGAGCAAAAGTGCGGTGAGTTACAAGAAAGAACCAATTAGCTCAAAAGTCTGATATGGTTAAATTCAAGGCTACACTTGTTTCTCTTGCATTCTCACTATGTTAACTAATGCATTTCCAGGTGCACAGTGGATAAGAGATATGGGAACTTAGCAACAAGCATTGGCCCAATAATGAAATCCTACACCAGCACTAGCACTACTCTAATAACTTTTAACTCTTCCAAAGGCTCTATGTTTTAGGCTTTCCATGCCTCTTATAGTTGGGAGGATGTAAATAATCACATGCATATGTGAGAGTCTGGATATACCTGCCAAGCAAGCTAAAATGCTAACAGAGGGGGTTTGATTTGAAATATTCCTCTCATGTCCAGGAGACTTATTAGCTATAGCCCTAAGTTGATTTTCTCCAGAGAAAGGTGGTCAGGGTTAGCCCCCTGCTAATGTCAGAGGAGTTGGTGAAAGTCATGAAGCAGTAAAACAGACAGATTCTGGTTTGGGGGTAGATGCTTGAGAAAGCCTAGGGAGCCCCTTGAGCTCTGAAGCCTTTCTTAACAGTTCTCTTCCACATGACCCTGTCATGGGTAGGATCTCCCATGGTGGATCCCAGCAGGCTTTTGCATAGTCAATAAAGCAGAAGTAGACATTTTTCTGGAACTCTCTTGCTTTTTCCGTGATCCAGCAGATGTTGGCAATTTGATCTCTGGTTCCTCTGCCTTTTCTAAAACTAGCTTGAACATCAGGAAATTCACAGTTCACGTATTGCTGAAACCTGGCTTGGAGAATTTTGAGCATTACTTTACTAGCATGTGAGATCAGTGCAGTTGTGAGGTACTTTGAGCATTCTTTGATGTTGCCTTTCTTTGGGATTGGAATGAATGTCACAAGACAATGATTAATTTCACTCTTTGTTCTTCCTCTTAAAAAATAAAAACAACCTCACTCAGAGACCAGGTGGAAATGGGTCTGAGGCCTGTCTCCCACTTCCTTGTCTGATGGCCTGCAAGACCACAACCAGGTATCAGTAGACTGGCCCTGCTGCACATTAGATTAACAAAACCAAGGTCTAGTCCGTAACTTTGGGTCAATATTTGCCTCCAGTGTTGGATCTGAATGCCCTTTCCTGGTTTTGTACTGCTACCACCACCGTTTTATCCCTTTTCTGATTTTCCATATGTGCTTCATTAGTTCTCCATCTATCCACAGCTCTACACAACAGCCCGGTCAGTGTCTTAACAATGCCAAACCCAAAGCAGTGGTGACTGAGCTTTACTGTCTCATAAAACAGCAGTCCTCAGCAATGTGAAAAGGACATTTCAATCTAACAGTTCTCTAATCCTTGGTACCTAGGCGCTGTAACCTCAGCTGTCGCCTCATGACTCCTTGTTGGTCTGACTATAGTAATTCCTCTACATACAAACCTTGAACGTTCAAAGATGCAAATGTATGTTTGCACGTCCAGTCACATTAGTTCACAAGTCCAGCTATTGTACTGTACTACTGTACTTTTCAAGGTACTGACGGTAAGATTAAAAATACTTTCTTTATTTTTGTTTTTTATGTATTATCTGTGTAAAATATAAAGCTATTATAGTACAATACTGCCTGTACTATACTATAAGTATCTATACAGTACTATATATTGTGATTGTGTTAGTTGGGTGCCTAGGCTAACTTTGCTGGACATACAAACAAATTGGACTTACAAAACATGCTCTCAGAATGGAACTCACTTGTGTATAGGAAAATTACTGTATATATAGCTTTCATCAAAAATGAATTTCTGTGATGCACTTAAAAAAACTCTAGGTACAGACTAAGCAGCTTTTCAATTCTGTTTGGGCACTTATAAGCTGGTCAGACTTTGAAATGGCTCCCTTAAAGACCAAATGAAAGAACGCCAAGAACTCTGGGCAATACTTCAAAAGTCAACAGCTGCTCTGCACTCCTAGTCAATCCCAATTTGCCACTTGGCTGCTTACTGATGAGCTGCTTGTATCAGTACTTAATAGCCCCACTGTGTATTCCCTAGTTCATCCACTGGCTTGTCAAGCTTTGGGCAGATATCTGGTACCCCAGAATTTTGGCTTCTCTGCAAAATAGCTTGTTATAAGGGAGACAGTATTTGATTGGAAGTCAAGAGTCCAATTTCAGATTTGAACTATCCCTAATTACATGTATGGTATTGGGCAACCAACAATATATCTGGGCTTTAGGTGTTTTTTGTTTTGTTTTGTTGTTAACATTTTATTATGGGAATTACAAACATACACCACAGCAGAAAGAATAATATAATGAGTCTCACATGGTGGTGGTTTAGTTGCTAAGTCATCTCTGACTCTTGAGACCCCCATGGAGTGTAACCTGCCAGGCTCCTCTGTTCATGAGATTTCCCAGATGAGAATACTGGAGTGGGTTGCCATTTCCTTCTCCAGGCTATCTTCCCAACCCAGGGACTGAACCTGTGTCTCCATTGCAGGAAGATTCTTGACAGCTGAGCCACCAGGGAAACCCATGAATCCCACATACTTTATCATCTATTTCAATAATTGTTCATTTTGATTTATCTATACCCTGCTTACCAACTAGATTATTATAAAACAAATCCCAGACCTATATTATATCGTAAATATTTCAGAGTATATTTTCTAAAGATAAGAACTATTTTGTTTTTAAAAATCACACTAACATTGTAACCCAGCAGGATTCTATGTGTCCTTTCTAGGACAGACCCCTCTCCCATATCCTCTACTGTGGCTCCTCTCTCAAATGCCTAGATAACTATATCTGATGCACATTTCCTGAGTTTTACAGATGTTAAAAGTGAAAGTGAAAGTCACAGTCATTTCTGACTCTTTGCAACCCCATATTAGCCTGCAAGGCTCCTCTGTCCATGGAATTCTCCAGCAAAGAATTCTGGAGTGGGTAGTCATTCCCTTCTCCATGGGATCTTCCCAACCCAGGGATCGAACCCAGGTCTCCCACATAGCAGGCAACATCTTTACCATGTGAGCCATCAGGGAAGCCACAGATGTGTTAAAAGCCTCACCAAATGAAATGATTTGATGACCCTCAGGCCCCAAGGCCTACTGGAGCCCAAGGATTGATAATGTTAACCCCTATGATATGGCCCGGATACTGCACCATCAACCAATCAGAGAATTTGACACAAGCTGATCACTTGTGCTGAGACTCCCCTTCCTTAGCTCAGTTCCATTCATTTTAGTGGCTCAGTCATGTCCAGTTCTCTGTGACCCCATGGACTGCCACATGCCAGGCTTCCCTGTCCTTCACCAACTCCTAGAGCTTGCTGAGACACACGTTCATTGAGTCAGTGAGCCATCCAACCATCTGATACTCTGTCATTCCCTTCTCCCCCTGCCTTCAATCTTTCCCAGCACCAGGGTCTTTTCCAGTGAGTCATTTCTTGTCAGGTGGCCAAAGTAATGGAGCTTCAGCTTCAGCATCAGTCCTTCCAATGAATATTCGATGTTATCCTTTAGGATGGACTAGTTTGATCTCCTTGCTATCCAAAGGACTCTTAAGAGTCTTCTCCAACACCACGGTTCAAAAGAGTAATTCTTCAGTGCTCAGCTTTCATTATGGTCCAACTCTCACATCCATACATGACTACTGGAAAAACTATTACTTAAACTAGATGGACCTTTGTTGTCTCTGCTTTTTAATATGCTCTCTAGGTTGGTCATAGCTTCTCTTCCAAGGAGCAAGTGTCTAATTTCATGGCTGCAGTCACCGTCTTCAATAATCTTGGAGCCCCCCAAAATAGTCTGTCGCTGTTCCCATTGTTTCCCCATCTATTGCCATGAAGTGATGGGCCAGATTCCATGATCTTAATTTTCTGAATGTTGAGTTTTAAGTCAACTTTTTCACTCTCCTCTTTCACTTTCATCAAGAGGCTCTTCAGTTCTTCTTCACTTTCTGCCATAAGGATGGTGTCATCTGCATATCTCAGGTTATTGATATTTCTCCCAGCAATCTTGATTCCAGCTTGTGCTTCTTGCAGCCTGATGAATTTCACATGATGTACTCTGCATGTAAGTTAAATAACCAGGGTGACAATATACAGCCTTGACGTACTTCTTTCCTGATTTGAAACCAGTCTATTGTTCCATGTCCAGTTCTAACTGTTGCTTCCTGACCTGCATACCAATTTCTCAGGAGGCAAGAAAGGTGGTCTGGTATTATTTCAATAATAAATACTAAAAACAATATTAACTTTACAATATTTTTAAAAATCCAGACAGTGTTCAAATTGTCTTGATTGTCAAATTTTTCAAAACACTTTTTAAAGGATCCAAATGAGGTTCATTAAATTTAAATGTTGAAATGTTTCCTAAATCTATTTTAAACTATAGATATGCTTTCTGTTTCTCTTTCCTGCTCTCTCTTTTAACTTACTTAGTGAGGCGGGGGGTGGAACTAGATCATTTGTCTTATAGAGTTTCTTAGTCTGGACTTTGCTAATTGCATCCTTGTAATTATAATAGTTAATAGATCCTCAGTCTCCTATATTTCCTATAGTTAAATCTAGAAGCTTGGTCATTTCAGGTGCTAATTTTTTTATTTTTGTAACAATGTTTATTAGGTAGTACTGTGTATTTTGATTATGAAGCATATAATGTTGAATTATTTCTCTTTTTGAGTTGCTAGCAGCCTTAGATAATCATTGTGTAGAAACATTATTTCATAAAGTATTGTAAAATGGTGATATGATAATTCTAGCATGGATTCCCCATTTACTAGCTGGAGTACTTCTATAAACAGTAACTTTCTTTTCTAGACTCTTCTGTTTATCCTACAGTATAGATATATAGAAAGACAGGATAAATATTGAACATTTCCCTGTATTTACAAGTTTAAAAGATAATGAATTGTTTCTCTGACATCTTCCAAAGGAGAGCAATGAGATTTTTGTTTCTTTTTTTTTTAAGATCAGTATACATTTCTAGGTTAAACCATGTTTAACCCATTCCAGTTATTATTCTTATTTATGCCCAAATTGTTAATGGGAAACCCTTCGATCAGTGTGATGAAGAAAGGACACATAAAACACGCTGTGGTCATAGGAAATGTCATTAGTTATGTAGAAAATCCCCCCAAATTGACAAAAAACACTTCTGGAACTAATAAAGAATTATAACAAGGTTATAGGATGTAAGTTTACTATAAAAAGTCTGGACTTCCTTGAGAGAAGCAACACTACAACCAAGAAGCAGTGGCCGTGCAGGTGCAAGAGAGCCAAGAGGAGCTACTCCACGTTCAAGGTCAGAAGGGGTGGCCGTGAGGAGATACCCCTCGTCCAAGATAAGGAGCAGCAGCTGCATTTTGCTGGAGCAGCCATGAGGAGAAACCCCACATCCCAGGTAAGAGAAACCCAAGTAAGACAGTCGGTGTTACGAGAGGGCATCAGAGGGCATAAAAAGTGAAACCAAAATCACAGAAAACTAGCCAATCTGATCACATGGACCACAGCCTTGTCTAACTCAATGAAACTAAGCCATGCCATGTGGGGCCACCCAAGATGGATGGTCATGGTGGAGAGATCTGACAGAATGTGGTCCACTGGAGAAGGGAATGGAAAATCACTTCAGTATTCTTGCCTGAGAATCCCATGAACAGTATGAAAAGGCAAAAAATATGATACTGAAAGAGGAACTCCTCAGGTTGGTAGGTGCCCAATATGCTGCAGGAGATCAGTGGAGAAATAACCCCAGAAAAAAATGAAGTGATGGAATCAAAGCAAAAAAAAAAACCCAGTTGTGGATGTGACTGGTGATAGAAACAAGGTCCAATGCTAT
>SJYC01093430.1:0-77610 GCA_006408675.1 Madoqua kirkii | reverse complement strand
ATGTGTATAAGAGACAGCCTCTCCCCTCTGCCCTTTTCTTCTCTGCCTCTGTTGTCACATGGTATTCTCTCTGTGAGTTGATTTCCAAATCTCTCTCTTCTTATTAGGACACCAACCATTTGGATTAGAGCCCAAACTGATGACTTCAGCTTAATTTGATTGTATCTTCAAAGACTCTATTTTCATATAAGGTCACATTCTGAGGTTCTAGGAAGGACATTAATTGGAGGGGGATACTATTCATCCCATAATACTGGGACATATAGAGGAAGCATTTGGACTTTGTCTTGATGGACCTATAGGGCGAGTATTAGGAGTTTGCTTTTAAATTCCTAGGCAAAATGCTGTTTTGGTTTTTGAACTGGAAATGAATGCAGCTACATGTTAAGAGAATTACTCTGGCAATAACTGGTAGAATGATATGGATTTAAAACAGACACACAGTAGGAAAACGGCAAAGGAAAGTTGTAGAGAACATTGAGGAGGAAAAATCCTCAACATGTATAAGGAACCCACACTCTCCACCATCCCCTTTTTGAAATCCACAATATTCTATAATTAGTCTGTCTCCAGGGCATGTGAATGGTGGAAATGCTGGTTATCAGTATGGATTGTATGAAAAATTATAGAGTAGAAATGTATTTGCATTGCTCACCAGTAAAAATAGAGACATTTTGCGAATATTTTAGAATTTGAAGATAGATTATATATGCTGGGGTAAGAGATACCAAGGATAGCATGTGGTTTACACAAATACATAACTCATTCATTGAAATAAGGGATACTGAAAGAGAACTGGTTTGGGATTGAGAGTGGAGGTAGAGAGGATGAGTTCAATATAGTACAGGTTGAATTTGAGATGCTTTTTATACATATTTAATCACTGTGTAAAGAATCTGAAGCTCACTTGTGAGTTTGTGTATTAGAGGTAATTGAAATTAGGATGTGGATGCACTCTCTTAGTGACTATACAGTATCATGAAGGAAACAACACAAGAGAAAAATTTGAACAACTCTGAACTGAAGATTAGGTGGAAGGAATGAGCAAATTAAACTGATTGGGCGAGACAGGAAGGGAGGACAAATTTTCTCTACTGAAAGTTAGAGAAGGAACAATTATAGATGAAGACAGTGGTCAGTACTGCCCAGCGCTATTGAGAAGTTGAAGACTGGCTACCTGGAGGTAACTGATGACTCTAATTAACCACCATTCATATACTGCTGCTGCTGCTGCTGCTGCTAAGTCGCTTCAGTCGTGTCCGATCTGTGTGACCCCACAGACGGCAGCCCACCAGGCTCTGCCATCCCTGAGATTCTCCAGGCAAGAACACTGGAGTGGGTTGCCATTTCCTTCTCCAATGCATGAAAGTGAAAAGTCAAAGTGAAGTCACTCAGTAAGTGTCCAACTCTTCGCGACCCCATGGACTGCAGCCCACCAGGCTCCTCCGTCCATGGGATTCTCCAGGCAAGAGTACTGGAGTGGGGTGCCATTGCCTTCATATACTAATAACTCCCAAATGTAAAATTCCAGCCTGGCTCTTTCCTGAACCCCAGACTCATATCTCCAATTGCATATTGAGTGTCTCCTTGGCATCACAAGCTTAACACATTCAAAAGAAAGTTCCTGATTTTCTTCCCTAAATTTATCCTGCATTCTCCCTCATCCCCATTTAGTGTCAGTTGCATATCCTTGACTCAATTTACTTTCCTATAACTCCTCTAGTCTTCACCAAATTCTACTAGCTCTACCTTCTAAGCACATGTCGCCACCTTGCCATGCCAAACTCCATCATTTATTGTTTTTATTAACAGCTGTATTGAAATATAATTCTTGTACCATGCAGTTTATCCATTTAAAGTGTACAGCTCAATGGTTTTCATTCTGTTTGAATAGTTGTACATCTATCACCACAGTTAATTTTGGAACATTTAGTCACCCCCCCTGCCAAAAAAAAAAAAAATTAACAGTCAATCTCCATTCCCTCTTTCTCCTGGTCCCTAGCAATCACTAATCTGCTTTGCATGTGTGTAGAGTTATCTGTTCTGGACTTCTCATAAATGGTATTGTACTTGATATGGTCTTTTCTGACCAACTCCTTTCACATGATATGATCCTTTCAAGGTTTATCATGTTGTAGGTTGTATCAGCACTTTATTATTTCTCATAACTGAATAACATTTCATTATTATTGTATGGGTATAGCACACTTTGTTTAACATTTCCTCAGTTGATGGATATTTCAGTTATGTCTGCCTTTTGGCTCTTAGGAATAATGATGCCATAAATATTTATGTTTTGTGCAAACATTTGTTTTCCTTTCTCTGGGGGTGTACCTAGGAGTGCAACTACTGGGTCACGAGGTCGTAGAGTGACTTTGTTTAACCTTTTAAACAACTGCCAGATGTTTCTTCCAAAGCAGTGACCATTATCTCTTGGTAGAATTATTGCATCAGCATCGTTACTGCTGTCCTTGCTTCCGTCATTACTCCCCACAATCCATTTTTGTTGCCCACATTCCTCCATTGGGTCCTCAGTTCAGTCAGAGTAAAACTGAAGCATCTGTAATGATTACAAGCTCTGGTAGGTCTGGCCCCATGTGACCTCACTTGTTTAATCTTGTTCTCTGTCTCTTCCCTTTGCTTATTCCCTACTGATCTCTTTCCTCTTCCTTGTCTATAGCAGACAAGTGAGAGTGTGTCTACACTCTCACTGCTTATCTGTTCCCTCCTCCTGGAAAAGGCATCCCACTATATCCACAGTGCTTGCTGTTTACTTTCTCATGTATTTATTCAAATGTTTCCTTCTTGGTGAGGCAGTCAACCTTTTTTTGTGGCATAAGTTGGTGGAGTAGAAGGACATGCTCTCATTTTCTCCTGCAGGAACTCCAAAACTACAACTTGCTGCTGAACAACCATCAGCTGGAGATGTTCAGTTCAGTTCAGTTCAGTTCAGTCGCTCAGTCGTGCCCACTCTTTGTGACCCCATAAATCACAGCATGCCAGGCCTCCCTATCCATCACCAACTCCTGGAGTTCACTCAGACGCATGTCCATCTAGTCAGTGATGCCATCCAGCCATCTCATCCTCTATCGTCCCCTTCTCCTCCTGCCCCCAATCCCTCCCAGCATCAGAGTCTTTTCCAATGAGTTAACTCTTCGCATGAGGTGGCCAAAGTGCTGGAGTTTCAGCTTCAGCATCATTCTCTCCAAAGAAATCCCAGGGCTGATCTCCTTGAGAATAGACTGGCTGGATCTCCTTGCAGTCCAAGGGACTCTCAAGAGTCTTCTCCAACACCACACTTCAAAAGCATCAATTCTTCGGCGCTCAGCTTTCTTCACAGTCCAACTCTCACATCAATACATGACCACTGGAAAAACCATAGCCTTGACTAGACGGACCTTAGTTAGCAAAGTAATGTCTCTGCTTTTCAACATGCCAACTAGGTTGGTCATAACTTTTCTTCCAAGGAGTAAGCATCTTAATTTCATGGCTACAGTCACCATCCACAGTGATTCTGGATCCCACCAAAAAAAAAAGATACTGCACATCCAAGGACAAAGGAAAAGCCACAGCAAGATTGTAGGAGGGGTGAAATCATGCTTAGAATCAAACCCCTTACCTGCCAGAGATGCTCAGAGAGCTCAAGCAAACCTTGTGTGAACCAAGACCCAGAGACCCCACAAAGAGCCCAACCTGTATTTGAGTGTCTCCTGCAAAGGTACAGCTGTGCAGTGGCCTGCCACAGGGACAGGGGCTCTGGGGGCAGCAGACCTGGGTATGGCACGAGGCCTCTTGGAGGAGGTCACCATAAACCCCACCATAGAGTCACCAGAACTTACATGAGACTCAGAAACAGACTGTTGGAGGGCACAAACAGAACCTCGTGTGCACCAGGACCCAGGAGAAAGGAGCAGCAACCCTACAGGAGACTGGCCAGACCTGCCCTTGGGTATCCAAGTGTCTCTGGTGGAGGTGTGGGTCAACGGTGGCCTGTGGCAGGGTCAGGGGCACTGAGTGAAACAGTGCATACATGGGACCTTTTGAAGGAGGTTGCCATTATCTTCATTACCTCCACCATAGTTTGGCCTCAGGTCAAACAACAGGGAGGAAACAGCCCCACCCATCAACAGAAAATTGGGATTAAAAATTTACTGGGCATGGCTCTGCCGATCAGAACAAGACCCAGCTTCCCCCTCTGTCAGTCACTGCCATCAGGAAGCTTCCTTAAGCCTCTTATTCTTCTCCATCAGAGGGCAGACAGAATGAAAACCACAATCACAGAAAACTAATCAAACTGATCACATGGACCACACTCTTGTCTAACTTGATGACAGTATGAGCCATGCCGTGTAGGCCCACCCCAGATGGACGGGTCATGGTGGAGAGGTCTGACAAAATGTGGTCCACTGGAGAAGGGAATGACTAACCACTTTAGTATTCTTATCTTCAGAACTCCATGAACTGCATGAAAAGGTAAAAAGATAGGACACTGAAAGGTGAACTCCCCAGGTCGGAAGGTTCCCAATATGCTATAGGAGATCAGTGGAGAAATAACTCCATAAGGAAGGAAGAGACAGAGCCAAAGCAAAAACAGTACCCAGTTGTGGATGTGACTGGTGATGGAAGTAAAGTCTGATGCTGTAAAGAGCAACATTGCATAGGAACCTGGAATGTTAAATCCGTGAATCAAGGCAAATTGGAAATGGTCAAACAGGAGATGGCAAGAGTGACCATCAACATTTTAGGACTCAGTAAACTAAAATGCACTGGAATGGGTGAATTTAACTCAGATGACCATTGTATCTACTACTATAGGCAAGAATCCCTTAGAAGAAATGAAGTAGCCATTATAGTAAACAAAAGGGTCCAAAATGCAGCACTTGGATGCAATCTCAAAAACAACAGAATAATCTCTGTTCATTTCCAAGGCAAACCATTCAGTATCACAGTGATCCAAGTCGATGCCCCAACCACTAATGCTGAAGAAGCTGAATTGGAATGGTTCTATGAAGACCTATAAAACACTCTAGAACTAACACCCAAAAATGATGTCCTTTCATTATAGGGTACTGGAACGCAAAAAGTAGGAAGTCAAGAGATACCTGGAGTAACAGGCAAATTTGGCCTTGGAGTACAAAATAAAGCAGGTCAAAGGCTCACAGAGTTTTGCCAGGAGAACTCACTGGTCACAGTAAACGCCCTCTTTCAACACAAGAGAAGACTTTACACATGGACCTCACCAGATGGCCAATACCAAAATCAGACTGATTATATTCTTTGCAGCCAAAGATGGAGAAGCTCTATACAGTCAGCAAAAACAAGACTGGGAGCTGACTGGGGCACAGATCATGAACTCCATATTGCCAAATTTAGACTTAAATTGAAGTAAGTAGGGAAAACTACTAGACCATTCAGCTATGACCTAAATCATATAATTATATGATTATACAGTGAAAGTGACAGATTCAAGAGATTAGGTCTAATAGACATAGTGCCTGAAGAACTATGGACAGAAGTTCATAACATTGTATAGAAGGAAGTGATCAAGACCATCCCCAAGAGAAAAATGTAAGAAGGCAAAATGGTTGTTTGAGGAGGACTTACAAATAGGTGAGAAAAGAAGAGAAGCAAAAGGCAAAGAAGAAAAGGAAAGATATACCTATTTGAATGCAGAGTTCCAAAGAATAGCAAGCAGAGATAAGAAAGCCTTCCTCAGTGATCAGTGCAAAGAAATAGAGGAAAATAATAGAATGGGAAAGACTAGAGATCTTTTCAAGAAAATTAGAGATACCAAGGGAACATTTCATGCAAAGATGGACTTGATAAACGACAGAAATGGTGTGGACCTAACTGAAGCAGAAGATATTAAGAAGAGGTGGCAAGAATACACAGAACTATACAAAAAAGATCTTCATAACCCAGATAACCACAATGGTATGATCACTCACATAGAGCCATCCTGGAATGTGAAGTCAAGTGGGCCTTGGGAAGCATCACTATCAATAAAGCTAGTGGAGGTGATGGCATTCCAGTTGAGCTATTTCAAATCCTAAAAGATGATGCTGTGAAAGTGCTGCACTCAATATGCTAGCAAATTTGGAAAACTCAGCAGTGGCCACAAGACTGGAAAAGGTCAGTTTTCATTCCAATCTCAAAGGCAATGCCAAAGAATGCTCAAACTCCCACACAATGGCACTCATCTCATATGCTAGTAAGGTAATGCTCAAAATTCTCCAAGCCAGGCTTCAACAGTACATGAGCCATGAACTTCCACATGTTCAAGCTTGATTTAGAAAAGGCAGAGGAACCAGAGATTAAATTGCCAACATTCATTGGATCATCCAAAATGCAAGAGAATTCCTGAAAAACATCTACTTCTACTTTATTGACTCACTGGAAAAGATCTTGATGCTAGGAAAGATTGAAGGTGGGAGGAGAAGGGGATGACAAAGGATGAGATGGTTGGATGGCATCACTGACTCGATGGACATGAGTTTGAGTAAGCTTTAGGAGTTGGTGATGGACAGGGAGGCCTGGCGTGCTGCAGTCTATGGGGTCGCAAAAAGTCACATATGACTGAGTAACTGAACTGAACTGAGGCAGTCAACACTCCCTTCCTCCCTTTCCTGCTTTTTGTTTATTGTGTGTGTGTTTATTTTTATCCATCACTCTTATTACCACTGAAAGTACTTTGTAGTTTGTTTCATATCTGTTTTCCCCCACCAGAGAGCTAGCTTCATGGAAGCAGGAATTCTGGATTTTGTTCAAGCTATATGTTCAGGGTCTAGACTATCTTGTAGGATTAAATCAACATTTGATGTATGAATAATTCAGTTTAGTTCAGTCGCTCAGTCATATCCAACTCTTTGCAGCACCATGGACTGCAGCATGCCAGTCTTCCCTGTCCATCACCAATTCCTGGAGCTTGTTCAAACTCATGTTTATCAAGTTGGTGATGAATAACTGAATGAATATATGTTAAGCCCAACAGTTTTATTGGAATGAGGTAGAGTAGTGAATGGGAAGTGAGGACAGAAATCAGTGAGAAGAAATGACACTTCCAGCAGGTTTGAGAATTATATCTGCCTTTTCTCCTGTTTCTGTAGATTAACTAAGGGTCCATGCTCTTAACTAAGAGCAACTCTCCACATATACCTATAATCATGTGGGGAGGAAAAGATTTTTCTCTACCAACTTAGGTCCAAAAAGAGATCTGAAAATTAACTGAAAATAGATTAACTGGAGAAAAGATTTTTTAAACAGGAGCAAACAGGAGTTGCTCATTGATGAGTAACTCTGGGAATAGCTAGAGATTTATGGGCTTCTAAGGTGGCACCGTGGTAAAGAATCCATCTGACAATGCAGGAGATGCAAAAGACATGGATTTGATCCCTGGGTCAGAAAGATCCCCTGGAAGAGGCAATAGCAGCCCACTCCAGTATTCTGCCTGAAATTTCCATGGAAAGAGGAGCCTGATAGGCAATAGTCCTTGGAGCCACAGAGAATGAGTGACTGCTCACACAGGCACACACACAAAGATTTATATACCACCTTAACAAAGAGCAAGGTTCAGGGTTTCAGTGGGATTGTATGGAAGCTTCTGTTTGGCTTTTTAATGCTAACAAAAATGGACAGACTCCTTCCTGTCTAGAAACTCTTCTGGTGAGGGCTAGTGGGAGAGGGGGTTGAGGGGGACAGTCAGTGGTGGCTGTATTTTCAGAAGGCTTGTTGAGATAATGTCTTTCTGTGGCTGCTGTTCAGATGTTTTCCATTTAAAATAATCTTCAGACCACTTTGGTGGACTGTTAATTCCTTCGTTTCCATACTCTGTAGCCTGTACAGACAGGCCCTCTTGATGCACCCTCTCAGGACACCATGCACAGAGAAGGCCATGTGACAGTCTCCCTTGGAACTAATCAAGGAGGTGTAGTGCCCTGAACAAGGGCATCAAGGTTTCTACTCAATCCTGCATCATCAGTTTTCCCTTATCACCTGTATCATCTTGTTACATACAAATATGCTGTTATTCTCCCTGGTTTTAAATAAAGCCAACCCTTGATTTTAATAGAAAAATTTAAATAATTTAAAATTTTAAATACCTGGTCCTGATACCTGGACCCTCACACAAGAATAGGAGACTATTTTTTAAAAACCCAATAAAAACAGAACCTCTCTGATGATCCTAATTTACAAAAAGTCCTGTCTCCTCCCACAAACCTGAAATCAAGTCTGCTTAGAAAGAAAGAGAAAAATTAAGGGTTCAAACCAGTTAGGGGCCTGGAGAAAGTGAAGCAACACCCAGGAAGACTGCCCTAGGACTTCTAGCAAGGCAGCTCCAAGTACTTAGAGGAAAAACAGTGAATTGTGATGCCCAGGAATTTTGCCATTGTCTTTGTGTCAAGGAAAACTGGAAGTGGTCAAACAGGAGATGGCAAGAGTAAATGTCAACATTCTAGGAATCAGCAAACTAAAATGGACTGGATGGGTGAATTTAACTCAGATGACCATTATATCAACTACTGTGGGCAGAAATACCTTAGAAGAAATGGAGTAGCCATCATATTCAACAGAAGAGTCCGAAAGGCAGTACTTGGATGCAGTCTCAGAAACGACAGAATGATCTCTATTTGTTTCCAAGGCAAACCATTCAATATCACAGTAATCCAAGTCTATGCCCCACCAGTAACACTGAAGAAGCTGAAGCTGAACAGTTCTATGATGACCTGCAAGACCTTGCAGAACTAACCCTCAAAAAGATGTCCTTTTCATTATAGGGGACTGGAATGCAAAAGTAGGAAGTCAAGAAACACCTGGAGTAACAGGTAAATTTGGCCTTGGAGTACAGAATGAAGCAGGGCAAAAGCTAATAGTGTTCTGCCAAGAGAATGCACTGATCATAGCAAACACCATCTTCCAACAACACAAGAGAAGAATCTGCACGTCGACCTCAACAGATGGCCAACACTGAAGTCAGACTGATTGTATTCTTTGCAGCCAAAGATGGAGAAGCTCTATACAGTCAGCAAAAACAAGACTGGTAGTAGATTGTGGCTCAGATCATGAATTCCTTATTGCCAAATTCAAACTTAAATTGAAGAAAATGGGGAAAACCACTAAACCATTCAGATATGACCTAAATCAAATCCCTTATGATTATACAGTGGAAGTGAGAAATAGATTTAAGGGACTAGACCTGATAGATAGAGTGCCTGATGAACTATGGACAGAGGTTCATAACATTGTACAGGAGACAGGGATCGAGACAATCCCCAAGAAATGCAAAAAAGCAAAATGGCTGTCTGGGGAGGCCTTACAAATAGCTGTGAAAAGAAGAGAAGCAAAAAGCAAAGGAGAAAAGGAAAGATATAAGCATCTGAATGCAGAGTTCCAAAGAATAGCAAGAATGCTGGATCATGGAAAAAGCAAGAGAGTTCCAGAAAAACATCTATTTCTGCTTTCTTGACTATGCCAAAGCCTTTGACTGTGTGGATCACAATAGACTGTGGAAAATTCTGAAAGAGATGGGAATACCAGACCACCTGACCTGCCTCTTGAGAAATCTGTATGCAGATCAAGAAGCAACAGTTAGAACTGGACATGGAGCAACAGACTGGTTCGAAACAGGAAAAGGAGTACATCAAGGCTGTATATTGTCACCCTGCTTACTTAACTTATATGCAGAGTACATCATGAGAAACACTGGGCTGGAAGAAGCACAAGCTGGAATCAAGATTGCTAGGAGAAATATCAATAGATATGCAGATGACACCACCCTTATGGCAGAAAGTGAAGAAGAACTAAAAGGCCTCTTGATGAAAATGAAACAGGAGAGTGAAAAAAGTTGGCTTAAAGCTCAACATTCAGAAAATGAAGATCATGGCATCTGGTCCCATCACTTCATGGGAAATAGATGGGGAAACAGTAGAAACAGTGTCAGACTTTATTTTTTTGAGCTCCAAAATCACAGCAGATGGTGATTGCAGCCATGAAATTAAAAGACTCTTACTCCTTGGAAGGAAAGTTATGAGCAACCTAGACAGCATATTAAAAAGCAGAGACATTACTTTGCCAACAAAGGTCCATCTATTCAAAGCTATAGTTTTTCCAGTAGTCATGTATGTATGTGCTGAGCACTGAAGAATTGATGCTTTTGAACTGTGGTGTTGAAGAAGACTCTTGAGAGTCCCTTGAACTACAAGGAGATCCAATCAATCCAATCTCAAAGGAGATCAGTCCTGAGTGTTCATTGGAAGGACTGATGCTGAAGCTGAAACTCCAATACTTTGGCCACCTGATGCGAAGAGCTGACTCATTTGAAGAGACCCGGATGCTGGGAAATATTGAAGGTGGGAGGAGAAGGGACGACAGAGGATGAGATGGCTGGATGGCATCACCAACTCAATGGACATGAGTTTGGGTAGGCTCTGGGAGTTGGTGATTGACAGGGAAGCCTGGCGTGCTGTAGTTCATGGGGTCAAAAAAGTCAGACATGACTGAGAGACTGTACTGAACTGAACTTGTGCAAAATATTTAAAATTAGACCATGTAGTATTTTATCTCAATAAAAAGTTGACTTACTTTTCAATGATTTAATTTTAAATACATAGTCTTATAAACTACAAGAAAAAACCTTTAGGCAATAGTCCTAGCTTTAACCTAGCAAATTGAAATTATCAAAGACTTGGAAACTAAGTTAAATATTCAATGCTCAGCATTGACTATATTACCTACCAGAAGCAAATAGCTTTTGGAACAAAAGAGCAAATATAAATACAATCAACTAAGTTGTTAAATTCACCAAATACCATATAAATATTCTAAAAGCCAGTCCATAGGCCATCTTTAGATTAAGAACAAAAATGAAAATACCAGCACTCAATTCTATAAATTACTTAATATTGATGGTCTTAGACACTCGTAAACCCAGCCATGAAATTTCCAAATCCTGCGCCTTTTTTTGTTGTCTTTCCTTGTACAAAGCTAATACAGTCTCTGTTAATTTCCTAGTTAATTCAAGACTAGCTAATGCGTTCCTATAAATGTCACTCAGGAGGGAGAAAAAATATGCTTAAAAAAATTGTTCTATGGTTGCTGTTCTGTATTACTATTCTCAGTGATGGATTAAATTATCAAAGGACCAAAATATCAGTGCATTACTAATTCTTGAAAAAAATGAATTTCTGAGGTTACTGTGGAAAGTAACAAAGTGTCAGGTTGAGACCCACAAATAGAAAGGCACTTCTCTAATTTTCTAATGGGACTAAGTTGCTAGATTTACTTAAGAAAAAATGTGTGCTGGGAGCTGGTCCCATGCATAGGCATGCCAGACATAGTCCCTCCATATTGGAGGCCACAGCTAATAAGTTAGGCAGATACTGTTGCATAAGAAGAAATTTGACTGACTTTGTCCCTACTTTCTAGGAGGGAGCCTCTAAATCTATGGTATTTCCAAATTGAAAAAAGTGTCTTTGTTATTCATGGTGAGTCCCTCAGACCACACTGGAATATATGCTATCGATGCGACTCCTGGTGAGTCTCCAGAGAATTTCAGGATGGGGGCCACAATGCTAGAGGGACCAACTGTGTGATCAGCGGGTTAAGGCTATGAGTTACACATTTATAAGATCAACTTCTGAGAAGGGGCTGCTGCTGCTGCCTCTAAGTCACTTCAGTCGTGTCCGACTCTGTGCGACCCCATAGACGGCAGCCCACCAGGCTCTGCCATCCCTGGGATTCTCCAGGCAAGAACACTGGAGTGGGTTGCCATTTCCAAGAACGGACAGAGGAACTCAAAATTGAGTGTAACCACATGGCCAATGATTCAATCAATCTTATGTCACAAACCCCAATAAAAACTGGATATCTGAAGCTCTGGTGAGCTTCCCAGTTAGTGATACTTACCAATGTGCCAGAATGGTCTTGCATTCTGAGGACAGGGAACATTTTTGCTTGGGATCCTCTCAGACCTCATCCTATGTGTCTCTTCATTTGGCTGGTTCCAATTTGTATGCTTTATGATAAAATTATAATCCTATGTATAATGCTTTCTTGAAGTCCCTGAGTCATTCTAGCAAGTTCTAGAACCTGAGGAGGTAGTAGGAAGCGTCAGATTTGTAGCCAATCGGGAAGAAGTATGAGTGGCCTGAGAATTCTAGAGCTCGCCGCTGATGGCTGAAGTGAGGAGTGTTTGCAGAGCACTGTACCCTCAACCTGTGGAATCTGACACAACTCCACATAGTGTCAGAACTACATGGCAGATACACACTCAGAAAACCTGAATACCATAGGAAAATGCTAAGAGAGGGGTGTATACTGAGAAGGACCAGGGCACCAAGAAGCAGCACAGGACCCAGCCCTTGCTCCAAGGATAAGGAAAGCTTCTAGCAATTGTCTCTCTCTCTCTCTCTCTCTTTTTTTTTTAATTGAAGGATAATTGCTTTAGAGAATTTTGTTATTTTCTGTCAAACATCAACATGAATTGGCTAAGTATACATATGTCCCCACCTCTTGACCCTCCCTCCCATTTCCCTCTCTGTTCCACCCCTCTAGGTTGATACAGAGCCCCTATTTGAGTTCCCTGAGTCATACAGCAGATTCCTATTGGCGATCTGTTTTACATGTGGTAATGTAACTTTCCATGTTACTCTCTCCATACACCTTACCCTCTCCTGCCCCCTACATGTCCGTAAGTCTGTACTCTATGTCTGTTTTTCCATTGCTGCCCTGCAGATAAATTCATCGGTACCGTCTTTCTAGATTCCATGTATATGTGTTAGTATATGATATTTATATTTCTCTTTCTGACTTACTTCACTCTGTATAATAGGCTCTAGGTTCATCCACCTCGTTATAACTGACTCAAATGTGTTCCTTTGTATGGCTAAATAATATTCCATTGTATATATGAACTACAGCTTCTTTATCCATTCATCTACCGATGGACATTAACGTTGCTTCCATGTCCTAGCTATTGTAAATAGTGCTGCAATGAACATTGGGATACATGTGTCTTTTTCAGTTTTGGTTTCTTCAGGGTACACATGCCTAGGAGTGGGATTGCTGGGTCATATGGTGGTTTTATTACTAGTTTTTTAAGGAATCTCCATATCATCTTCCATAGTGGCTGTATCAATTTACATTCCCACCAATAGTGCAAGAGGGTTCCCCTTTCCACACTTCTTTAGCACTTATTGTTTGTAGACTTTTTGATAACGGCCATTCTGATGGGTGTGAGGTGATATTTTGCAGTAGTTTTGATTTGCATTTCTCAAGTAATGAGCGATGTTGAGCATCTTTTCATGTGTTTGTTAGCCATCTGTATGTCTTTTTTGGAGAAATGTCTGTTTAGGGTTTTTTTCCCACTTTTTGATTGGATTGTTTGCTTTTCTGGTACTGGCTTGTATGAGCTGCTTATTTATTTTGGAAATTAATCCTTTGTCAGTTGTTTCATTTGCTATTATTTTCTCCCATTCTGAGGGTTGTCTTTTCACCTTGTTTATAGTTTCCTTTGTTGTGCAAAAGCTTTTAAGTTTAATTAGGCCCCACTTGTTTATTTTTGCTTTTATTTCTCCCTTACTCTAGGAGGTGGGTCATAGAGGATCTTTCTTTGATCTATGTCATCGAGTGTTCTACCTATGTTTTCCTCTAAGAGTTTTATCGTTTCTGGTCTTAAATTTAGATCTTTAATCCATTTTTAACTTTATCTTTGTGTATGGTGTTAGGAAGTTCTAATTTCATTCTTTTATATGTAGCTGTCCAGTTTTCCCAGCATCTTATTGAAAAGGCCATCTTTGTCCCATTGTATAATTTTGCATCCTTTGTCAAAAATAAGGTTTCCATAGACTGGTTTCAAATAGGAAAAGGAGTATGTCAAGGCTGTATACTGTCACCCTGCTTATTTAACTTATATGCAGAGTACATCATGAGAAATGCTGGACTGGAAGAAACACAAGCTGTAATCAAGATTGCTGGGAGAAATATCAATAACCTCAGATATGCAAAGGACACCACCTTTATTGCAGAAAGGGAAGAAGAACTAAAAAGCCTCTTGATGAAAGTGAAAGAGGAGAGTGAAAAAGTTGGCTTAAAGCTCAACATTCAGAAAACGAAGATCATGGCATCTGGTCCCATCACTTCATTGTAAATAGATGGGGAAACAGTGGAAACAGTGTCAGACTTTATTTTGGGGGGCTCCAAAATCACTGCAGATGGTGACTGCAGCCATGACATTAAAAGATGCTTACTCCTTGGAAGAAAAATTATGACCAACCTAGATAATATATTCAAAAGCAGAGACATTACTTTGCCAGCCAAGGTCCGTGTAGTCAAGGCTATGGTTTTTCCTGTGGTCATGTATGGATGTGAGAGTTGGACTGTGAAGAAGGCTAAACACTGGAGAATTGATGCTTTTGAACTGTGATGTTGGAGGAGACTCTTGAGAGTTCCTTGGACTATAAGGAAATCCAACTAATCCATTCTGAAGGAGATCAGCCCTGGGATTTCTTTGGAAGGAATGATGCTAAAGCTGAAACTCCAATACTTTGGCCACCTCATGCCAAGAGTTGACTCATTGGAAAAGACTCTGATGCTGGGAGGGATTGAGGGCAAGAGGAGAAGGGGACGACAGAGGATGAGATGGCTGGACGGCATCACTGACTCTATGGACGTGTGTCTGAGGGAACTCTGGGAGTTGGTGATGGACAGGGAGGCCTGGTGTGCTGCGATTCATGGAGTTGCAAAGAGTTGGATAGGACTGAGTGACTGAACTGAACTGATGATGGAGACACAAAATAAAGATGTTTTCCCAAATGCTGAAAATGCATTTGAAATTTTCACTTCACACACGTTTACTGAGGGCTACGATACACCAGAATATTACTAGGCAGTCAAGATATCTAGGTCCTAAGAATTAACAAGAAGTGTTTTCAGCTCTCCAGAAGCAGAAAAGTGAGCACAGTATGGAGGGTTAAAACAGAGGATAAGTAAGTTTTCCCAGTGAATTAGAACCTGATGAACAACATGAGTAGGCTATGGCAGGGACTGGGGAGGCAACAACACATCTGATAGACGAAAGGCAGATACAAAGGCAAGAGTTAAAAATAAAAACAGAAGTGGAGTATAATAAAGGATTTTGTCGCTGTTGTTTAGCTATTCAGTGGTGTCCGACTCTTTGCGACCCCAATGACTACAGCCTGCCAGGCTCCTCTGTCCCTGGGATTTCTCAGGCAAAAATACTGAGGTGGATTGCCATTTCCTTCTTAAGCGATCTTCCAGACTCTAAAAACAACAAAAACAAAAAACTGACATTAAAGGAAGAAAATAAAATCACCCAACTGAAATTAGTAAAATCCATGTCTATATTTTTGGCATATTTTCTTCTAACACTTGTCTCTTTTTGGATTTTTGCACACTTGATATAATGCTATATGTGCAATTGTTTTTGTTTTCCTTTAATATATCAGTCATAAGCATTACCTTTTATTATTAAAGCCTCACCACACATTTTCATTTTAATGGCTGCATATCCTATAGACACAATGTAGTTTAAATAACACATTTCCTAAATTTGTACCCTTGGATTGCTTCTGACTTTTATATAATAAATATTACTAAGACGAATATATTTATGTATAAATCTTTGTCCACATTTCTGGTTATTTCCTTAAGATAAACTTTTTTTTTTTTAGTCTGACCTTATTTATTTCTTACTCTCAGAAAATCTTGTTTTCGATGAAACTCAAACTTAGAAGTAGAAATTTGCAGAGCCTTTCACAGTCTTCATGTTTTGACAATCTGTTCCTGGTGTTTTTCTTTGACATCATTCATCCTCTTGGCCAGTGGTGAGTATATTCTGTGGTCTTTTCCTATTTTTTCTTAGTTCCCTGTTTCTTCAGAAAAACAAGCCAATTCTGATGTTACACGACACAGGGGGTAATGTAGCAATGAGTTTTGAGCACCAAAGTTTCTAACCTTCACTCTTCAGGGGCTTTCCACAACGTACTGGTAGACATCATCTTTTAGAGAGATTGGAAAGTCTGTACGTTCAGCTAGCTCTTTTGGGCCCCAGTCAATGAAGCATAGTAGTATCAGTGAATCCAAGAATATCTTTCTCCCATTTTTCTTTTCTTTACAACAACCCAGTTGAGAATACTCAAATTCACATCCACAGTGCACCCCCTGAGCAGATTTGTGCTTGCATCCTCTAGTCCTTCTAGTTCACCTTGCTTTGTGGGCAAACCTGGCTTCTCATCCCATCACTGATTCCAGCCACATAGCCCTTTCCTTCTTCACCCACAGCAGCTTCTGTGGCTAAACACTTCGTGTGTGTGTCTCTGTGTGTGTGTGTGTGTGTGTGTGTGTGTGTGTAGTCAGTCATGTCCAACTCTTTACAACCCCATGGACTGTAGCCCACCAGGCTCCTCTGTCCATAGGAGTCTCCAGGCAAGAATACTGGAGTGGCTTGCCATTTCCTTCTCGAAAACACCTCTCATAGAAGGGTCAAAATTTGCTTTCAGTGTCCACTTCAGTAGGTTTCTGGCAGTCCATGGTTGGAAAAGAGATGTTTAACTTTGTCTTGAAGCAGCTGACCACCTCTGAGGCACCATAACCTCTTGAAGTATAATTACTGAGTAAAAGGATTTGCTTTTACAACACCTAAAACCTGATGCCAAATTGATTTATGGAAATATGAATTGACACTCCTCCAGGCATGTTCAAATGTCTAACTTAAAGCTCATTACCAAAACTAAACCATTTTACTAAAAAAAATAGAAATTTGATAGGCTACCAAAACTTATTTCGTTGCTTTAATATGCTTTCACTTGAATACTTGTGAGATCAGCTGAATATTTTTCATATCTATTAGCTCTACTTTCTGTGTTTGAGAGCTTTGTTCTAAGCATTTACTTAGGTCTTGAATATTTATCTTTGTTACTGGAGTGGGGTGCCATTGCCTTCTCCATAAATATAACATATACAGTGTTATATAGTATGTGTTAAATATAGCATATATGGTACATACAGTATAGATTTTTACTGAAGACTGATGTTCTGATAGGGCGTTAGCCTTTTATGAAATTATATTAACATGTCTCGGGGTTTTTCCTATTATGTTTTATATAGTTGCAGATTGAGAATTGTTTGGCGGAAGTAAAAAACTTGTTTTAGTGTATTCATTTATGATTGTCTGTAGCTCAGACTGCTCTACTAGAAAAGAGCAGGCCTGCCCAGTGACCAGGTGTGTGTTCCAGCCTCTAGCGGTTCGTCCTTTCAGGTTTTGCCTGAGCTTTTGAGCTGAGGGTGCGCTATTTTCAGGATGATATTCAGCCAGCGAGGGAGCAGTGAAGCCTGGCCATTTCTGCCCAAGATGTGATCTCTCTGCTGGGTTGTTGTTGTTGTTGTTGTTGTTGTTGTTGTTGTTGTTGTTTTGGTC
Organism: Madoqua kirkii; assembly: GCA_006408675.1. NCBI lineage: Eukaryota > Metazoa > Chordata > Mammalia > Artiodactyla > Bovidae > Madoqua > Madoqua kirkii. The sequence goes on along the minus strand of SJYC01093430.1, from coordinate 60,179 downwards.
TAGAGCTGGAGCCTGAGGGCAGTTTCTCCGCAGGAAGAGGGACCCATTCGAGCCCTGAGGAGCTGCTCTGCACCTGTGTTTGAAGTACTATATCAAAATGCAGCAAGGGGTGGGCTGCAACAGAGACCTAGATGCTCAGCTCATATCATCCTTCAAAAGTACACTTGCTGCCCAGTTAAATGGTACAGCTGGCAGACACGCTCCAGCTATCAGTTCCTTCACAATCCTCCTCAGCTTTCAACCGAGGTTGCCCTTGTTCTCAGAGCAACTCTATCCAAATCTGGAGCAAGAAACTGGTTCAAGGGCCGAGTTGGTCCCCCAGCCTGGGACTGCACTCATGGGGAGTCTTGGGTTCATAGCTCCCCATGGGGCTAACTGACTCCATTTAGGTCCACATTGCCAGCCTATTTCCTCCCCTTTACCTGGTATTACTTACTAGTAAGGTTTTCATATTCAAGCATTTTAAATATAAACCTTTATAAGCCTATTGTATAAATATAAACCATTATAAGCCTAGAGTTTCACTTGCTGGAAATGGGCCTGAGCATGGAAAAAGGATACTTTACTTTGTAAACCCTCTTCCACTATTTGATTGTTTTCATCATGAGCATGTGTTACTGTGATCATAATTCAAAATATCTTTAAGTAAGCCAACATGTCTAGAAAAACATGGGATGATAACAATGTAGGCAGGCTAGCCAACAGCAATTTGCTTTATAGTAAATAACTCTAAATCTGTTTTGAGAGCAAACTATTGAATCTGCTAATGGTACATACAGATGGTACAAAACAATAACCTTCTTTTTGGTGTTGGGTGTAATTTTAAATAGAATCTTTCTTATCATGCTTTAAAGTGACATCAATCTACTTATATGATCAAGCTCCATTATTACATTAAATTCCACATATTTCACAATGAGTGTAAACTGTAGAGGATGTCATCATTCAAGGCTTTATGTAAAATGTGATTTTTTTTTTTGGTTCTTTATAGCTGGGTAGGGAAATAATGGAAATAATTTTTCATACACAGATAACTGGCATATGTGAAATGCTTGCTAATTTGAGGAGGGAGGTGGGGGATAAAGGATGAAAAGAACAAAAATAATTTTGTCTAAGACTGCAAGTGACATACATTCAAACAATTGCTTTTTCAGAGTCCTCAGGCTTGTTTCTATTCAGTGTTTGCTGAGCTTTAGAGAAGGCTGAATCCCACCATGGCAAGCTGCCATCTTTGTCAGAGTAAAGAGCTGTTTACATTCAAGGCACATAATAAGTGCAATGTGAAGTAAAAAAACAGTGTGAGTTCTATTATGGCTGATTAGCCCATTGTAGTGTTTCAACTAACATCTCCCTTGTGCTAAAAATAGTGAGAAGCCACAGGACATGAGGCAGCATGATCCCTCAGTACTGTACTCTTTCGTGAGATTGCCAACAAAAGCTGCCTCTAACTCCCTGGAAAAATAAGAGAACCACTTACTAGCTCCAGCGTCCTCCCAAATATGTAGTTTATCTGAGCTGTTTGAGAAACTTTCAGGAAATGAGAGACACACGGCTTCTCACATGTAGATGTCTTCTTGGTAACTTCTTTTTCTTTATGTAACACTTGATATGAATGTCATAAAAGTCAGTTGCTTGTTACAAAACTTGTTTCCTTAGCTGCTGCTTAATCCAAGGAACAGTGGCCTGAATGCATATATTGATGCCTTGGCCAGCAGGAGCCTAAATAAATAAATTAAATAAGTCTCTTTGTTTGAAGAGACAGAAGGAGAAGGGAGTAGTATGAATAAACTGAGTCCTAGGTCATTTCATCACGAAGTCAATAGCTCTTCTCATTGAAGGGGAGAAAACAAACTGCTTTCTATTCTATTGAAAGCCTGGAAGAATTTGCACGGCAGTAATCCCAAATCCAGAGGCAATCTATTAACAACTCAGCATCACAGATCCTGAGACTCAACTGATAAGCACATTCTTCCCTGCACCTCCCCCAACATAAATCCTCTTAAAGATTGTGCTAAGTAATGAAAGGGTATGATGAAAAGAGGCCCCCCCCCCTTTTTATTACAAACACACAAAATGCTTGTGTAAATGTTTCATTAACAAACTGCTGGACTAGTATTTAATATCCTTTGCCTCCCTCCCCCTGGACCCCTCGGTAGGGGCTTCTGCCTGGAGCATGACTAAATGTGTGATTTACACATGTTTAAGAGAAACATTCCCACACTTGAATGCTGTTCCATGACAAAGGGAGGGGAGAGGCTGAGAGAGAGGTGTTGAACCTATTGTAGACATTTTAATTTACAATTCACTTTTTCTTAAATGGCCTTTAAAAGATGAATGACTTCCACCCACTTATCAGTCTATGTTTCATTTCTTAGTGTTCTTTCTAACTGCTGGTCTGAATGTAAGTGTCCTCAGTCGGATAATTTGAGGCTGGTCTTTTTAGAGACAAAGTTAGACGCGGTAATATTCTAAGAAAAGCAAAATGAATTCCAATGCGTGTCCTTTGCGTAAAGAATCATTTTCCAAACCACAGGAAGACTAAAACAGATGACTTATCTTTACTTTGAATATGCTAAAGGATTCCAGATATTTTGTAGAAATATGCATCCTGTGTTGTTTTTTTTTCTCTGAAGTCATCTAATTACAATCTGATGTTTCATGTTCTTTAGGCTAATCTAGTAAATCCTAACAGGATGCCTGCATTATCTGATTTTTTAAATATGGCATTTGGCTATAAAAATAAACTTTCCTGTCAGACAAGCCAGGTATGCTTATGGCACCTACTGAGATAGTCAGTACCCATTAACAGGATGTATTGATACCACTTGAAGATACAGAATCAGCGTCTTAAGAACACGTGTGCTTATATGCTAAGTTGCTTCAGTCGTGAACAACTCTTGCGATCCCATGGACTGTAGCCCACCATGCTCCTCTGTCCATGGGATTCTCCTGGCAAGAATACTGGAATGGGTTGCCATTTCCACCCCTAGGGGATCTTCCCAACCCGGGGATGGAACCCTCATCTCTTAGGTCTCCTGCATTGGCAGGTGGGTTCTTTACCACTAGATCACCTGACACTTGGGACAAAGATATTTGTATAAAAAAGAGGCTACATTTGTGTTCAGTTTCCTTATACATTAATTTCAAAGTTTGGAACCTTTTAGAATGCAACACAGAAGTTTGTTCTAAGGATTTGCCCACTAGCACTTATCCAGATGTGAATCCCGTATCAGGATTTAACTTAAACTATGTTAAGAGTGTCTTTGTCCCAAGTGTCATTCATTTAATTTCAGTTTAGCATAAGCATCTGGCCACAGATGGGGTTACTCGAGTTGGGTCAGAACCACTTTTGGGTCAGCGTGGATAGTTGTGTCTCCAGCCAGGAGTACGGTCTGGTCTCAGAGTGAAGAGATTAATTTAGAGCAACAGTGCCCTGGGGGATAAACACTTAAATGTATTCAACCTTAGAAGAGCTGAAAACATCAATACTTTCATAAAGCCACTTTGATTTGTATTGACTACAGTTGGGCTGCTAATTCATATACATCATTGTTTACTTCACAGTGCTTTTAACATGACTTTTGATTTATAGAAATCGTGATTCAATTTCTACCGAGAAGTGGTGAGCTCAGACCTCCCCCAGATTCTTACTTTCTTCTGTGACAAAATTGAAAGAGGAACTCTCTTGTCACGGCATTTATAAGTGGTTGTGTAGCAGCTTACATGCACTTTTGGAAAAAAAAAAAAAGATTTCATAGTGAAAGGTAATAGCAAAGTAGACTGCTCAAATAAGGGCAATCAGTTATCTAAGCATGTTATCAAAACCATTGATTTACACTGGGCCAAAGATCTACAAGTTAGATGCATTTCCCACTGAGAAAATTGCTGTTAAGCACAAGAGAAAATTCACTGGACAAGACTATGTCCTGTTATTTTTTTAATGCCAAGCCCTGACAGACTTTCATTTATAGGAACCACTAGGACCACATTGCAAAGCTCCATAACTAATAAACCCTGTTCCATGCAAATTATGCAATCTGTATCTCATAAGAGTTAGTTTTGTTTGCTTGATGGTCTGTCAGAGACCCAAAAATTCTTTTCTAGCAGTTCATTTCTTTCTAAGCCACTAAAACAAATGGCTTTAAGTCAAGCAAATAGGCTTCAGTGACCAGAACAGGATTTTGTTTTGTTTATGGATTAGTTCCCAAACTTAAATCAGATTTGAACTATTTTGGATTCTCTTTTGCTAAAGTCGTATCCATAGGTACAATGGAATGAAGGTGTGAGTTTTATCAAGAAAAATGTTAATTACTCAAAGAGTTGCATGAAAATAATACTGAAGTAGACAAAGAAATTCAGACAATAAGACAAAATGATGACAGGAACACGGGCGTTCCCTTTTTCCTCCGTAAGGATGAGCTGGAACACAACATACCCATGGCTCAAGAAAAATTCACAGTTCTGATGGAGATAAACTTAGAAAGCCTCGAGACAGCCCAGACTCGTCAGATTCTCACAGTTAATTAAAGAAGTGAGTGAAGGCATCAAGGCTTGCTCCCATCTGCCTGAATAATTCACCGCCTGTATCCATTATTAAAACCCGTTACTTCTCCACAATGATTCCCAGCTCAAGATGGATTGGTCTCAGAACCAAGAGATAAATTGTAACAAGGCCTACAGCTATATTAATAAATTGAAATGAACATTTATTTGCTCATCTAATTAGAACTGTAGTTTTGCCAAATAGTGTAGTAATGCATTACCTTGACAGGCAGCACTACCTACCTTTTGTGAGATAAAATGAACAGGAGGGCTTTGCCCCAGATTTGGGGTTTTCTCTGCATAAAAAGTTCTTTGGTCACCGCTGTTCTTTTCAGCCATTCATTCCATCACTATGCTCCGCTGATTCTATCTCTCCAGGATTGATGGGAGCTTAGCTTTTGAGGTACTTCGTCAGAGGCCTGCAAAGAATTGTGCATATAGAACACACATTCTTCTTTTGTCCTGTCTCTCTTTCTAAAGGGTTGCAGGAGGGAAAAAAAAGAATGTAAAGGTTTTCCCTACCCCCTCCCATCTCCACTTCCCTTCATTAGGAGTACAAAGCATTAGACTCAGAGGTTCAAAGAACCTGTGCTTGGGGTTTAATTCCTGACTCAGTGGCTAACCAGTGCATAACCTCAGTTTCTTCCTCTGAAAAATGACACTAATAGTATCCATTTTTGCAAGATACATGTGAAGTTTAAAGAGAATGTCTGTGAAGGGTGGAACCAGAGTAGGTGCCTATCAGTGATAAGTGCTATTATCGTTCAACCATTCTTACCCTTTCCTGTTTGCAAATTAGATTAAAACAACCATCACATTTCTGTGGAAATGTCTTTCTGTAACAGAGCTAAGTTTTCAATTTCTGAAGTTCAGAAATGAATATTATAGTACAGCAACATAAAACTTCTCATTATAAAGGATTTCCATAGCAGATGAGACAATATTATCTAGTTGGAAGAGACCTGAGTTTTGCTATGGAAATCCTTTATAATGAGAAGTTTTATGTTGCTATACCAAATACTCATTTCTGAACTTCAGAAATTGAGGGCTTGTGTCTTTGCCCTTTGCAGGCAGAAGGCCTAGGACACGGTAGCTCATAGGCCGACATAACCACAGTCATTGGTTTTTTACCACAATAATAAGTGTGGTTGTTATGTAAGCTCCTACAAAATAAACAGTTCTCTGCTGGACCTATGACCCTCTGAGGCATAAAGCTAGAGAAGTCAGGCCCTCTGACCAATTCTACGCAACAATCAGGTTCAAATTCATGCTCCTGCAGACTTCAGCCTTGTGTTCCCATAAGAGGAATGCACTCTCTTTCAAATGAGTAGAAATTTTACTTACCACATACTTGTTTGAAATTTTGAGGTCCAGTTGATGGAGCACTTTTCACTTTGATAAATGAGAAAATTTTTAAAATAAATTTCTGGGTTGTCAAAATGAGTACCAGCTCCTTTAATCTGTTCTTCACCTTGCAGATAAGGTGGAATATTACTGATGATATCTTCTTGCCAGGTGCTGGCCAGGGTGGCCTCATTATAAGAAAGAGGATTAAACTTAGTTTGAGAAAAAGAACATTTTTCATTTTTCTCTAGTGAATTTCAACTACTGAATAAGGCAAACTTCACAAGTTTGTAACCCTTTGTGAAAGTAAAATTTAGAAAAAAAATAATTTGCCAGATACTAAATAAATTACTGACAGATCTTACTGTGCCCCTTTATAGTGGTTTTGCTTCCTGGGCAAGAGAATAAATGAGACAAGTCAGTATTAAATTTTATGTTATCTAAACAAATAGTAATTGTCTGGAAGCAGGCTCTTAATCAATGTAAAACAAAGGGAAGCAGAATTCTATTGAGACACTCATTCAATAATTCCTTATGCTGGAATATATTCATGGAATATATTCATGGAATGTTTAAAGACCATCCACATTGAAATAAAATTATTTTAGAGGTTTTAATAATTTTAATTTTAAAAAATGCACATTTAAGGTAAAAAAAACTTCAACAAATACAGATTTGTAAAGTAAGTCTTTCATGCCTCCTATCAGAACAACCAATCTATTATTTAATTGTAAACATTATTAATAGCTGCTTGAGTATGCTTCCAGAAACTTCCATGCATATACAATTATATGTGTATGCTTCCTGATTTGTTCTGTGTTATACAGATAAACTTAAACTATACATATTTTATATGTATAATTTATATTTTATAAATATTAATATTGTATCTTAGATATTTTTCCCCATGGATCTATCTCCTTATTTTAAGGATTGCATAAGGGGGTTTTTTGTTTGTTTTTTAGCATAGATATACTGTATTTTTCTTTATTCCCCTGTAGATAGATATGTAAGCTGGTCAAAATTTTTTAGTTTTGTAAATAATGCTTCAATGAGCATCCTTAGAGCAGCATATTTGCTCATATAATATTTGAATCAATCCATTCCCATGTGTGAATTTTAAAAGATACTGCCAATTTTTCCTCCAAAATATAGTTTTCAAAAAGATTTTTCCACTATTTTATAAGATATTCTTATACTTCAAAGAATACAATTAAAACCTAGTCAAATCACAGCAAATTATTCCTTTTTTGTGTATATGTGACAAATGGAGTGTTCATTCATTGATTAGAGAATTAGCAAAGCACCTCTTTCAAAACAGGAGGAAATGTCTCAGGATGCCTGATCTGAACTCAGTCAATGCAATAGAGTTGCCAAGAACATTATTTCAGAGGCTGCTGCTGCTGCTGCTGCTAAGTCGCTTCAGTTGTGTTCGACTCTGTGCAACCCCATAGACAGCAGCCCACCAGGCTCCTCTGTCCCTGGGATTCAGGCGAGAACACTGGAGTGGGTTGCCATTTCCTTCTCCGATTTCAGAGGCTAATTAGAACTTAATCTTGAAACATTTCCACTATCCTAGAGACCTTCAAAAGGGTTTTTAGATTTTATTTTTCCTGATTACAATTGCCAAAGAACGTGCCGACACTATAACTCTTTGGCCTAATGGAAGAGTGAAATATAAAGTATTGATATCTTATTAAAGCTACATTACTTTTTTTTTTTAATGTGGAGCATGAAAAATTTAAGATTGGTGTAGGCATCTTTTCAAAGCTAGATTTTCGGAAGGAGTTCAGAGAAGGTAAACAAAATTGGGGTTTTCAGCTTAGAATGGTTTCTACTTGAGGGACTTCTCTGGTGGTCCAGTGGATAAGACTCCATGCTCCCAATGCAGGGTGCATGGGTTCAATCCCTGATGGGGGAACTAAAATCCCATGTGCCACATGAGATGCCCTAAAAATAAATAAAAATGAACAGCAACAACAAGAAGAATGGTTTCTACTTTAGGTAGAGGAGAAGCTAGATGTTCAGCCCTGCATTGGAGACTCTATCAGTTCTTCCCCTTCTCCCACAGTCATGGAATCCACAGCTTTTAGCTGAGCGCATGGTGGCCCAGGTTAAAGACCTCGTGCCATGCTTGAGGGTGGACATATAACTAAATTCTGTTTAATAAGTTAATGTCAGAAATAATGTGTGCAGCTTCCAGAGTTTATCTTTAAAGAAAGAGGATGTCCTCTTTCCCCCTCTTTTACCTTCTTATCTGTTGAAATGTACAAGTAGTTGAGAGTCATCTTGGGTCCCTGTGACAAGCAGCTTAAAAAAACAGTAAGATAGAAAGGCACCAAGGAGCCATGGACTTTACAGCTTTCCTGCTTACACTCAGGCTATTGCAAGAGAGAGAGCTAAGTTTCTGTCTTTCTTTTCCATTATATTTTCAGTTTCTTCTCCAACCATCAAACATATCCTACCTATCAAAATGTCCCAACTTTTGAGATTCTCAACAACTTCGATTGAAGGTCTTGAGTAAAACACTTTTTTAGCAGTGCTGGATTTTCTTCTGCATCTGTTTGCAGACTGTGTGTCTCTTACTCCCTTAGGGCTTTGCTAAAAGCAACAAGAAGGGTCCAACACATGCCAACATTCTGTATTACTTAGGAGTCAGTAGACAGCATCCGTAGAGTCTGAAAAGACATTCTGCCGCATTTAATATGGATCATCCCGCTTTACTCCCTGCAAGAGTGCCTTCACCATCCCACCTCTTCCATTGAACAAATTAAACATTTTAGGTTCTGTTAGTTGAAGCAACCTTTCCTCCTCACACCCCCTACCAGCTCTGATACCATATTCTGTTTTAGTTAGGAATTACATTTGGCGGTGCTAATCAGAGAACTGAAAATTAGTGGCTTCATGTGGAGGAGGAAGGAGGAATGCCTCACATAGGGAGAATTTCAGAGCGCCAGTATTGCTGGTCTCTGATTCTTTTCCCTTTTACCGCACAGCCTAGTACAGACTGGCTAGTTGATTCCTGCAACTACAGAACACACAGAACAAAACGTGTGCCTCCTAGCAGCTTCTGTCCTACTTTAAGTAGCTATGAGTAATTTCTTCTTACATACTGTTGGCCAGATATATACTATGTGATCATCTTTAACTGCAAAGAAGGCTGGGACTGTGGCCTTCTAATCCAGGCACAGAGTTCTTCCACCCAATTAGGATCTGGGCTGTGAAGAAAGTCAAAACAGAAGATTCTTTTAGTTTACCTAGGTCATGAATCATTCTAAAAATTTGATACATTGATAGTTTATTGCCGTGGAAGATTTTGTATTCTCCCACTCCAAGAAACGTACATCCCCTTTTATATTTCTAGAAGAATCTATCTAACTTTTAAAGGGTCCCCTAAATGAAACACTTTGATCAGTAGAGTCTCTCATTTGGGATTCTTTACTAAGAAATTCCAGAACGGGATATTGCACCTGAGTAATAGAACTAGAGTTGGAAATAACAGTGCAGTGTGTGAAAGAGCCATCAATGCCTAGTGCTCTCTTTTCTGGGAGGTGTCTTTTTGGCATGAGAGCAGTGGATCTCATGCACTTAAAAAAGCATGTCAGAACTGCTCTCTGAAAAAGAGAGAAAAAGGGAAAGAAAGGGAAAAGGAAAACATCAAAGTAGCATGACTGGGTTAGGTAAGCGAATCACACTCTTTCTGCCTGAACCCTAGGGGGTGTCATGAAGAATTTAAATAAAACATGCTGTGTCTCCAGCCTGCTGTTAGTGATGTTCTGTGGTCACCATCATTTTTCTCCTTCTGGGAATTCAATTTGTCCCTATTGTGCCAAGGTCACGGATTGAAGGATCTTAGTGGCCATCAGGGCTATGCCTTTGAAGCAAAGGGTCAGTGCATTAGTACAAAAGGCAATTAATCCAGTGTGCCGGCTCACCAAACGGTGGTTAATTCATTTAAAAGGAATGACCAGGGTTCCTATTCTAGGTTTCCATCTGGACAATCAGAAGCCTCCCTTTTCCCAAACAAGAACTTCATTAATGAATATTCAACGGAAAGTATTACTTCATTGTCAGCTCTAATTGCTAGCTTTACCTTATTAGTAGAAGCATTTCTGTGGCTGAGCCTGACATACATTTGTTTGCACACTGTTATTAGTCAAGACTCAGTGAAGTCTTGTAATTAACACCTCCACATTATCTCATGCAGTGAAAGCAAAGACAAAACCAGATGACTCACTTTGTTTTAGCTTTGCTCTTGTTTTCTGATAGAGAAGCACTTAAGGAGAAGTGTAAGCTCATCAGAATGCCATATGGAGCCAACAGAAACCATAAAAGGGTTTTCAGGAAGCGGTGCATGGAAGTTCATTAAGTGAACAACACTACAATCAACATGCTGATTTAAACCTCTACCTGGCACTAATAAATTGCACAGGTACATTACCTGCATCGCACTTAGCAACCATTCCAGGTCACTGATGCTGGATCCACAGTTCCCAAGAAACAGGGGAGATAACATATTCTCTGTAAACATTATGAAGTTAATGATTCACAGGGCAATTAGATAGCTTTCAGAAACCTTATCAGTTTAGAGATAAAGCAGACTAAGACAATAACTGTATTTTGATCATTCCTACCATTCAGAATACTATGTCTGAAAATTGGCTCCCTGTAGCTTTTAACTGATATTTTCATAGGAAAAAGCGGTGGGGGGAGTGGAGGGGGAGAGAATGTCAACAGTTCATATTTCAGTTTTATATTTGGAAAGAGATCCTTTCTAAATGCCTCTGTTTAAAAAAAAAAAAGTGTAGCGAAAGAAAATTTAAAAGCCAAGATATCATCCTGTCTTTTTCACTTAATTAACAAAAAGTCTAGCTATTTTTTTATTTTTAAATGCAAAACTTAAGCACCAGCCTTAACAGAGAGAGATATCATAATCCAAAATTTTAACAATTAAATCTGCAAAATTTGCCATGGTTTAAAAGAAAGAACTGCTTATTTACTGTTTGCGAATAGCTCTTTCCTAATACAACTTAAAGTGAAAAGCAGCTACACTAGAAAAGGGGAATGATATATGCAATGGCATGGCAACCTTTCAATTAGAAATTATTCCCAAAGCTATTAAGTTAAAATTGCTATTATACACAAATTGTCCTAGCCAAATGAAAACAGGCTGAAAATTTTAATAGATCCTCGCCTGTTCTCAGGCTTCCCTGATGGTTCACACAGTAAAGAATCCACCTGCAATGCGGGAGAACTGAGTTGGATCCCTGGGTTAGGAAGATCCCCTGGGGAAGGAAATGGTTACCTGTTCTAGTAATCTTGAAATGGTTTACCTTAGATTGGGACTCAAACCTGGCTAGGACTCAAACCTGCCAAAATCCAGTTTGGGACTTAGGCCTACATGGCTGGGACTCAAACCCAGCCAAAACCCATAATCCTTGTTTCAGGACTTAATGAAGCTCAGGTTCTTGATGTCTCATCACAGAAAGAATTCAGTGAGAGACAAAGTAATAGGTAAGAAGTGGATTTATTCAGATATAGAGAGAAGCACATTCCACAGACAGCATGTGGGCCATCGCAGAGAGTGATTGTGGCCTGTAAATTTGGCATGGTTAGTTTTTATAGGCTGGGTGATTATATATGCTAATGAGTGGGAGGATTAGTCCAGCTATTTTGGGGAAAGGGCGGAGATTTCCAGGATATGGGCCATCACCCCCTCCTTGGTCTTTAAACCATGCCCTGGAACTGTCATGCCACCTCTGGGTGTGCCATTTCACTTGCTGTTGAGGAGCAAGGTCTAGTCTTGTCTGCCATCTTGGTCCCGTTTGATTCTAATCAGCTTTATGATGTGTTCTTGGGCTATGTCATTCTTTCCGAAGTTGTGCCCTGCCCCTTTCCTCCCTGTTACAATCTTGCCTTGAGAATTCCTTGGACAGAGGAGCCTGGCAGGCTACAGTCCATAAGGTTGCAGAGTCGGACATGACTGAGCAGCTTTCACACTATGTCTGTACTGAATTCCCAATACTGGAAAAGTATTCATCACAAAGAAACAAGAATGACTTGTCCGTGCTATCCGAAGCAATCCACAGATTCAGTATAATCCCTATCAAAATGGCAATGGCATTTTCACAGAAATAGAACAAACAATCCTAAAATGTGTATGGAACCAAAGAAGACCCCATATAGCCAAAGAAAACATGATAAAGATGGCTGGAGTCGTCATGCTCACGGTTTTCAAATTATTTTACAAAGCTATAATAATCAAAACAGTGTTATTTGGGCATAAAAACAGATACAACAGAACAGAGAAAACAGAAATAAGCCTATGCTTATGTGGTCAATTAATCTACAACAAAGAAGCCAAGAATATACAGTGAGGGAAAAATAGTCTCTTCAATAATTGTGTTGGGAAAACTGGACAGCCATATACAAAAATAATGAAACGGCACCACTATCTTTACCACAGACAGCAATGAACTCAAAATGTAATAAAGACTTGAACATAAGGCCTGAAACCATAAACTCTGAAGAAAACATGGGTGGCAAGCTCCTTGACATCAGTCTTGGGGATGATTGTTTTGGATCTGAATCCAAAAGCAAAGGCAGCAAAAGCAAAAATAAGTGACAAGACATCAAAGCTAAAAAACTTTTTGTACAGAATAGGAAACCATCAAAAAAATGAAAATGCGACCTACGGAACGGGAGAAAATGTTTGCAAATCTTTTGTTTATTTATTTACTTCCGGTTGTGCTGGTGTTTCGTTGCTTTGTGCAGGCTTTCTCTAGTGGCAGCCAGTTGGGGCTGCTCTTGGTTGCATCGCACAGGCTTCTCATTATGGCGGCTTCTCTTACTGTAGAGCACGGATTCTAGGCACGTGGGCTTTGGAAGTTGCAGCATGCAGGCGCAGTAGTTGCGGCTTGCAGACCCTAGAGCATGGGCTCAGTAGTTGTGGTACATGGGCTTAGCTGCTCCACAGCATGTGGAATCTTTCCAAACCAGGGATAAAACCCATGACCCCTGCATTGGTAGGCAGATTCCTATACAGTGCACCACCAGGGAAGTCTTGTAAATCTTGTATTGAATAAGGGGCTAATATCCAAAACATATAAAGAACTCATACAACTCAACAACAACAGGAAAAAAAAAAAAACACACAACAGCCCAATTGAAATGTAAGGAAAGGACCTGAAGAGACATTTTCCCAAAACAGACATACAGGTAACCAACTAAAATGAAAAGATGCTCAGCCTCACCAGTCATCACGGAAAGGTAAATTAAAACCAGTGAGGTATCACCCCATACCTGTTTGAATGGCTATTGTTGAAAAGACAAGAAATAACAAACGTTGGCAAGGATACAGCGAAAAGGTAACCCTTGTGCACTGTTGATGGGAAGCAACCACCATGGATAAAACTAAAAACAGGATTACCATAGGATCCAGTAATCCCACTTCTAGGTGTTAATCCAAAGAAAAATGAAACACTAACTTGGAAAGATAAATGCATCCCCGTCTTAACTGTAGCACTATTTACAACAGGCACAACATGGAAACGGCCTAAGTATTCACTGATGGATGGATGGATAAAGAAACTGTGAGATACTGGAATAAACCATAATGGAAAAGAATATTAAAAAGGACTGTATATGTGTATAAAACTGAGTTGCTTTGCTATACAGCAGAGATTGGCACAGCATAGTATATCAATTATATTCAATTAAAACAAAAAAGGTGTGAGACAGATACAGATAATACCTATACTTATCTGTATACATATATGAGTAATTCAGCCCTGGTGGCTCAGCAGTAAAGAATCCACCTGGCAATGCAGGAGATATAGATTCAATCCCTGGGTCAGGAAAATCTCCTAGAGAAGGGCATGGAAACCACTCTAGTATTCTTGCCTGAAGAATTCCACGGGCAGAGGAGCCTGGCAGGCTACAGTCCATGGGGTCACAAGGAGTCAGACACAACTGAAGCCACTTGGCATGCACGCACATAATTCAACCATAAAAAAGTAAATACAGTAGTGTTATTTGCAAAACCATGGATGGATCTTGAAAGAACTGTGCTCAGTGAAACAAGGCAGAGATAGATAAATACTGTATCATCACATTTATGCGTGTCATCTTTAAAAACAGAAAATAAAGCTCATACACATAGAAAATAGATTAGTGGTTATCAGAAGCAGAGGTGGGGGTGGTGAGCAGAATGGGTGAAGTGGGTTGCTAAGAGAATCAATCTTAAAATTCTTATCACAAGGGAAAAAACTGTAACCCTGCACAGCGATGGATGTTAACTGGACTTATTATGGTGATAATTTTACCGTATCTAGCATATCATTATGTTTTACATTGTAATGTGTGTGTACTCAGTCACTCAGTCATGTCTGACTCTGTAACCCCATGAACTGCACCACACCAGGCCCCTCTATCCTCCACTACCTTCACTCAGTCATGTCTGACTCTGCGACCCCATGAACTGCACCACGCCAGCCCCCTCTATCCTCCACCACCTCCCAGAGTATAACTGGCACTAATATAGCATTATGTCAATTATAGCTCATTTTTTTTTTTAGAAAATGAGTGCCCACAAGTTGCCTGGCTCCTCTGGAAACACTGCTGCTGGGTTTGTAACTGATCATGCCGTGAGGAAAAGGCCCTTTTATACTATACATGCGTTTTATATCACCCTTATCATCCCTGTCATGCTCTGTATGAAATTGGTTTATCATTTTATGCCTGTACTTGGGCTGATGTAAACGACTCAGTAAGGACTGTTACTGCCTTCGTATGATTTGAGGAAATTATTAAACACAGCAGCTTCATCATTGAGATCCCAGGGGTACTCTCCCAACTCTAGTAGGTATGTCTCTTTTTTTTTTTTTAGAAAATGAGTGCCCACACGTTGCCTGGCTCCTTTGGAAACACTGCTGCTGGGTTTGTAACTGAACATGCTGTGAGGAAAAGGCCCTTTTATACTATACATGCATTTTATATCACCCTTATCATCCCTGTCATGCTCTGTATGAAATTGGTTTATCATTTTATGCCTGTACTTGGGCTGAGTAAACGACTCAGTAAGGACTGTTACTGCCTTCGTATGATTTGAGGAAATTATTAAACACAGCAGCTTCATCATTGAGATCCCAGGGGTACTCTCCCAACTCTAGTAGGTATGTCTCTGTGGATACTAGCAGAGATTTCAGCAGGCAGGCCTTTGGAAGCTGTTATTTCCTCTCTGCCCAAAAAATACCACCATGCAAACATTTTCATGTTCATGTTGCTGTGCAGGTTTTAGTAATAGATGGCTATTCAGCCCTCCTGGTACACTGCTGTCCCTATTGCACCAGAAGAGCAAAGTCTGAAAATAGCAACAGAGACTGTTTTGTGGCCAGTGAATAGGAAGGCTAATAATAGCATTGCTTCATTGTTTGGCAAGAACCCAAGGCTACCCCGGCCAAGGAGCAGCACACGCTGCAGTAACCAAATCATAAAATTTCTCCAGGGAATGGTGCAGCCTTTCAGAACATGTTTTATATTCTGGGGTTGCTTAGGAAGGAAATAGTTCAGAAGTTGTTTTGACACAATGTGGTTTGTTTCCAATTTGAAGGCAGGGGGCAGGGCTGGAGAAATGAGGCAGAAGGTCAGTTGCACAAAGGATGCAAAAATGTGTCGGTAAGGAGTTCCTGACAGGTGGTGAGAGGGCCGTGGCTCAGGAGCCCGGGCCTGGTGTGGAGTTGGTCCCCGCTGGGGAGTTTGTCCCTGTCTGGTTCCCAGTGCTCTCAGCATCGCCTTTCACACTCCTGTCATGTTTATTTCTGTTGAACTTAAACAGTGACCTTTTCCAAACTGCAATGCATTGTTGACCCACATGCATTTCTGAGACCTAATTTCCCTGAATGCCTTCCTTGTTCCTGCAGAAGAGAGCTCTGTTTGAGAAAATAGGAAGAGGCTGCGGGTAAAGAGCGTTGGCATGGAAATCTTTGAGGCATTGAATCCTGCCTGCTATTAATAATTTAGAAGTGTTTTTAATGCCCTGATATGGAAGGAAGGTTTTTTGACACCAAAGGCATCTAAATATTAATTTAGAGGAATTGGTTGTTACAAGCAGTTAACATCCATTTTGTTAGTTGACCTCCCAAGGAAGGTTAATGCACTAAAATCTGGTCATTAAGTATAGTAACAAATGTTTTTTCAGTGAGGTTATTACTATCATAAACTCTAATCCATGGTTCACAGGCAGCAGCATCTAGTGCAGCGCTCTGACTAATGAAGAATTAACTATTTCTGAGCAGTTAATAAAGATTTTTTCCCCCACCAATCAACATACTCTACATGATCCTTATAATTACTAAAAGCATTAAGCTCTGGGTATGAGTTGCCCACATGTCAGACCGGAATTCTGCTCTGAGTAAATGACAAATGGCAAACCTAATCCCATTTCACTTAATTTTTTTTCCTAACATGTTCACTGAAATAAGAAATAATGTAATTCCTAAGTATTAGAAAAAGATGGTCTAGTACGAAGCATTTGCTAAATGAGAATTGATGAGGTCTTAGTCATGTTTTATTGTGATGGAAGATTTTATACAGTAGTTTAGTTCTTGCTAGAATTGAGAAGCTAATTGACTACAAACAGGGCTTTTGGGCTTGCTTGTTGCTTTTATTTTTGTTTTTGCCTTTATTAAAGAGCATGCTCATCCACAAGAAGGAAGGAGGCAGATACTTGTGTAAGAAACACTCATATATCTTTCTCATCACAATAAGAGGGAAAAGGTACAACCTAACCTTTCTAAAAAGCCTCGGGGCAGTGTTCTGCTTTTCAATAGAAAGGTCGTCCAGAATTAATTAAAGTCACTTTCCTGCTGAGGACTGAGCATTTGGCTTTACTTTGAAGGCTCTAAGTTGCTCAGACCAGTTTCTTAGAGACCTGAATTTAACGCAGTGCAGCCAAGCCCTGACTGAGCCTTTCAGAAGAAGTAATCTTCTGGAATCAGAAGTCTGAACAGCTAATACACTGAGGCCTTAAGGTGCCTCTAAAGACATAGGCCTGGAGAAGGCAATGGCACCCCATTCCAGTACTCTTGCCTGGAAAATCCCATGGACAGAGGAGCCTGGTAGGCTGCAGTCCATGGGGGTCCCTAAGAGTTCGACACGACTGAGGGACTTCACTTTGACTTTTCACTTCCATGCGTTGGAGAAGGAAACGGCAACCCACTCCAGTATTCTTGCCTAGAGAATCCCAGGGATGGGGGAGCCTGGTGGGCTGCTGTCAATGGGGTCACATAGAGTCAGACACAACTGAAGTGATTTAGCAGCAGCAGCAGCAGCAAAGACATAGGCCAGAGTTGATAGCATAAAATGAAAAGAATTGCCTACTTTCCCTGGGATGATCAACTCTCATTCACGTAGAATCAACCTTCATATTGTCACCCTTTCCCCTCATTTTTAACTTCGGCTAAATCCTGTCTTTGACAGGATACCCCCATAATGACAGGAAGGAAGGGAAACCATACCTAGCCAAAATAAAAGGGATTTTGTCTTATAGAAAAGAATATGTATTTTGGAAAGGCTTACATTACGAATGAATGCTCCTTTAAAGGGGCAAATACATTGACACTACAGTCCATGGGGTCACAAAGGGTCGGACACGACTGAGCAACTAACACACACACACACACAGTGACACTAGCTCAGCATCTCATAATATTTTTTGTGAAAGATTCAGTACATTACACTCAGCTAAATAACCAGTAGGACTGCACACATTAGGACTACAGGTACCACTTGTGTGTTTGGAACTTTGCTTGAAAATAACTACATCATTTCCCATTCACAGTGATAGCCTTTCTGAGTCTGTTTTCCCATTTGTAAAATGATATTGTAATATCTACTTTGAGGAATAGTTGTAAAGACGAGTGATAATACACACCTGGTGCACAGAAAGGTCTAGTTTGACTAGTACAACTTTGCCTTTACACAATGCCCATTGCTTTATGTATTTTGTGTTTTATGAAAGTGAGTAGAATCCTGAAACACCCCACGAAAACCTTTTGGGTTGAAAATGAGACTCCAGGGAGTAATAAAATATTGGCCTGACTTCTGAGACCTGGGCTTTGACTGAGTCCAGCTCATCCATCACGACTCTCATTAGACACAGGCCTTTCCCAGTTACCTCAGCCAGAAAGAAACCTGCCAACCTCTGTGTTCTAATTTGCTTTGTACTTTTCAAATACCATTCTTCACACTCATTCTTTGCTTAGAGTAATTTGTAGATAGGTCTTGGATCTGTGTTCCCAATACTTCATGCAGTGCCTCAAACACAAGTACTAGAAGGAGTTCATGAATTTCATGAACTCTCATTTTTCCTACCTAAATGATGATTATTGCTGTTGTTCAGTGGGTAAGCTGTGTCTGACTCATTGCAATCCCATGGACTGTAGCATACAAGGCTTCCCTGTCCTTCACTATCTCCCAGAGTCTGTTCAAACTCATGTCCATTGAGAGGATGAGATGGTTGGATGACAACCCATGGTGGGTGAATGAATGAATGAATGATTTTGGAGGTCACCTGCTCTTTCTTTATTCTTTTATAGTGTATATTCCCTCCCACTTATTTTTCTTTACTTCTAAACGAAGTCTCTAGAAGTTTGCTCAGCCCCCTCCCCACTATTTCCCCATGGTTGAACAGTTGACAGTAAAAAGACAGCCAGAAGGCAGCTGTTTGGATGGCTAGATTGTTTCTAATCTGGGTGTTTGCAGATCAGGGGTTTACTGCACTTTGACAAAGATTCTAAAGTGAACACAGTAGACGGGAAGATGCAGGTTGAGACCCAATAAAGATGAATCAAAGTGTCTTTTGAAGTCACTGTTTTCTCCATATCCTTATTGCCATATCCCTCATGGTTCATAGAAATCACAGAAAAGAGAAATTAACATTTCAGGATTACTAGTGATTTGCCATGTTAACCTTTGGCATGCTCTTTAACCTCTTTAGACTTTAGTTTTCTCATCAACAATAACAGCTTACACTATTCTAATTACTTCATAGGCTTGCTAGGCAAATCACACAATAAGCGAGGCAAAGAACTTAATCGAGAGAGAAGTATGACACAAAAAATATTAGAACTAGACATTAAAAGAAGACAAGGTAAGCTAGTGTAACTTACTCTTCCTTAATGATTCATGTCATCTGAATCAACTTACAAATAATGAGAAAAATTAAATTTGCTTAAAAACAAAATACTATTGTATTAAGAGCAGGAAGGAGCCATAGAAAGTTTGATTCATTGCAGTAGCAGGTTAAGAATATTGCCGCAGCCACTCTCATAGCGTTCTGTGTTCCCCATCCTCACAATGATTATCCAACACATTTAGAATAAACAACATGGGGAGATGCTATCCAATCAAAATGGTTTTTCTAGTTAGCTCAATGGGAGAAATCTAAGCTGTCCATTTAATACCCATCCCCTTCTCCTTAACATAGGCATGTGATCATTATTTAATGGTGACCAAATGTCTCCGTGACTCTTGGCAAACTTGAACACATATAATTTCCATCTCACCACCAATTCCAGTCGAGGCAGTTCTGAAATGGAGCAAATGCATTTAAGTGTTGGGTTGATATGCAATGCTAGTACTTTCCTACTCATAAGGAAAGTGAAAGGAAAGTGAAGTCGCTCAGTCGTGTCTGACTCTTTGCAACCCCATGGACTGGAGCCTACCAGGCTCCTCTGTCCATGGGATTTTCCAGGCAATAGTACTGGAGTGGATTGCCACTTCCTTCTCCAGCAGATCACAAGGAAGAGGAATGCAAATACTTGGAAATACACAGTCGAGAGAATAATTGAAATGGGTTCAGTGTCTTCATCCTCTGAGAATACATGTGAGCATGTGCGTGTTTGTAGTCGCTCTTTCATGAAATGTGTATGTGTCTGTTTTGATTCTGAGGCTTCCCTCTGCTGTATGTAGGTTTCACAGAGGGGTTCCGGCTTGTAAAGGTTAACAGTGCAGAAATCAAGGCTTTGTGCATTTTTGCAAAGGTCACATTCATCAGCAGTTCCGGAAAGACTGCTGGGCAGGGCCCTGGTAACCACCCCATGATTGAACCATGGCTCTGGGTTTCATTTCCTCAAGAACGCTGCTACAGTCCCTGGTTGTGTCACCAAGAGATAAAGAGGCTGCTCAGTCACTTGAAATTCAATTTGTACATTACTCAAATCCAGCCCACCTCTTTCCTTCATGGTGTTTGGCAGCTGCTTGCTGGCACTCTGCATTTCAAATGCCTGAACTGCAGGAAGCTGTTTAATAAATGGCATAGGTTTTGATTAATGTACCAAACTAAAAATGGACCATGATGTAATGCATATCTTACCAGGAATCACAGATCAAATTGGACAGTTTCAAGGGACCATGCTGTAGCAGAGAGTTTTCTCCACAGAAATGTATTTTATGTTTTTTATAATACCTTGAAGGGTCAAACAGTAGAATGTATACATTTTGGACCTGGAAGCCTGCTCTGTTGGTCTAGGAATAGCAATTATAGCTGACCACACAAGAAGCTCCAGAGAAAACAAGATATTTGACATTGACTCCAGTCTATAAAGGGTCACCTATACTTCACCAGAAGTCTTAGTATATTTTTTTTCAACTACAGATAAACAGAAATGCTAGTAAAATTCTGGTAGTATCTATAAACTCAGTTATTTTTTAAGTCAGACATTTAGTTTCATCTAGTAATCTAAAACCCTTACGTAGCCCTATGCATAAAGAAACTGATTTAAACTTTACTTTTTTAGTGGATAAGATAATTGCAATTCATCTTCCTTGGTTCTAGAGAAAAGGATCAGTAAAAAGAAAAACAATAGTCTTATATGCCAAGATCCTCTTATATTTGCTGAATACAATAGACTTGTATGCCAAGATCCCCTTAAATTTGCTGAATCAACTTACAAATAATGAGTCATCTTTCTTAGTTAAGTGAATGATATTGAAAAGTTAAAAACAGAGTCTAGAATGTAATAAAAGGAGGAAATAAATGCATTGCTCTTAATTATTGCTTACTGAATCCATACGTTGTGAGCTGCTTGAAATCACTTTGGGTATTTAGTCAAAGTATTTTGTGTGTGTGTGTGTGTGTGTGTGTCTTAAGTGTTGTATGGTTGGGGTAGAAGGTGAGGGCAGTCATTCTCTCTTGCTGCAAACAGAAAATTACACTACAGGAAATATTTTTACACATCTATTTTTCCCTACAGTTAAATTCCACTTTGCCACCATGAGAATTTGTATAATTTATGAATGAGCTCATACTCTGGTTCCTGTAAAGCAATTGACTTGTTAAGAGTTACACTGACTGTGAGGGAGAGCCGGCATTAATACTATTGGGCTTTTTGGGTCATTTTTCCCCTGCACATGCCTGTGTAATCAAAGCACTTTTTCAACTAACACAGCCAATGTCATGGTTTCAATAACAATAAGTTAACTTCAAGCAGAGTAAAACTCTTCCAGCCACTGTCCACAGTTTTACCCAAGCCAATGTTTACCAAGGGATTATCAATTAAGTAAAATCTACCATCAACATTCTATGCCTAAAACCAAAAATTGCTTAAACCATACTATCCAGACATATCTTGTTTTCTTCCACTTCACTTTATTGCATTTTGTGGATATTGCATTTCTTATCAATTAAAGGTTTGTGGAGATACCACACTGAGCAAGTTTGTCAGTGCCATTTTCCAACACCATTTGCTCACTTTGTGTCTTTTACCTCTTGGTAATTCTCACAATATTTCAAACTTTTCCATTATGATTATGTTTGCTATGATGATCAGTGATCTTTGATGTTACTTTTGTCATTGTTCTAGGACAAAATGTACCACACCCATGTAAGACAGCTCGTGTAGTCCATAAATGCTGCATGTGTTCTGATTGTTCCACTGTCCAGCTGTTCCCCTGTGTCTCTCCCTCTCCTTGGGCCTTCCTAGTCCCTGAGACACAATGATATTGAAATGACACAGATTAATAACACTACAACGGGCTCTAAGTGCTAAAGTGAGAGGAATAGGTGTCTGTCTCTCCCTTTATTTATTTTATTTACTTTTATTTTTGGCTGTGTTAAGCCTTTGTTGCTGTGAGAAGGCTTTCTCTAGTTGCAGCAAGCAGGGGCTGCTCTCTGCTTGGGGTGATTAGACTTCTCATTGCCATGGCTTCCCATGTGGTAGAACAAGGCTCTAGGCGTACAGGCTGCAGTAGTTGCCGCTCATAAGCCCTAGAACAGAGGCTCAGTAGTTGTGGTGCACAGTCTTAGTTGCTCCATAACATATGTGATCTTGCCAGACCAGGGATCATACCCATGTCCCCTGCATTGGCAGACAGATTCTTAATCACTGGACCACCAGGGAAGGCCACGTCTCTCACTTTAAATCAAAAGTTAGAAGTAATTAAGCTTAGTGAGGAGGGCAGATCTAAATCTGAGACAAGTTAAAAGCTAGGCCTCTTGTGCCAAATAGTTAGCCAAGTTGTAAATGCAAAGGAAAAAGCCTGGGAAGAAATTCAAAGTCAACTCCAGTGAATATGAAAATACTAAGAAAGGAAAACAGCTTTATTGCTGAGATGGAGAAACTTTTAATGGTCTGGATAGACCATCACCCATAACATTCCCTAAGTCAAACCAGTACAGAACAAAGCCCTAGCTCTCTTCAATTCTGGGAAGGCTGAGAGACATGAAGATGTGGGGAAAATGTGTGAAGCTGGCAGAGACTGGTTCATTAGGTTTAAGGAAAGAAGTTGTCTCCATGATATCAAAGTATGAAGTGAAGCAACAAGGGCTGATATAGAAGCTGTAATAAAGTTATCTGGAAGATCTAGCTAAGATGATGAATGAAGGTGGCAGCTGAACAGCAGAGTTTCAATGTAGACAAAATAGCCTTATCTGCAATTAAGATGCCATCTAAGACTTCCATAGCTAAAGAGGAGAAGTCAATGCCTGGCTCCAAATCTTCAAAGGACAAGCTGACTCTCTTATAAGGAGATAATGCAGCTGGTGATTTCAAGTTGAAGCTAGAATTCATTCACTGTTCTTCCTGGGCCCTTAAGAATTATGCTAAATCACTCCATGTTTTCTAAATGGAACAACAAAACTTGGATGACAGTGTATCTGTTGACAACATGACTTGCTGAATATTTTTAGTTTGTTGTTGAGACCTATGGCTCAGACAACAAATCCTTTCAAAATATTACTGCTCATTGACAATCACATGGTCACCAGGGGGCTCTGATGGAGGTGTACGATGAGATTCATGTTGTCTTCATGCCTTCTGACACAGTATCCGAGGATCAAGGAGTTGTTTCAACTTTTAAGTCTCATTCTTTAAGAAACACACTTCAAAAGCCTGTAACTACCACAGATGGTGAATCCTCTGATGAATCTGGCAAAATAAATTGAAAACCTTATGGAAAAGATTTACCATTCTAAATGCCATTAAGAACATTAGTGATTTATGGGAAGAAGTGCAAATATCAAGCTTAATAGGAGTTTGGAAGAGAAATTAATTCCAACCTTTATGGATAATGTTGAGAGGTAAAGATGTCAGTGGAGGAAGTCACTACAGATGTGATGGAAATAGCAAGAGAACTAGAATTAAAAGTGGAGCCTAAAGATGTGACTGAAGTGCTTCAATGATGATAAAAACTAATAGATGAGCAGTTGTTTCTCATGGATGAGCAAAGAAAGTGATTTCTTGAGATGGAATTTACTGCTAGTGAAGATACTATGAAGATTATTGAAATGACAACGAAGGATTTAGAATAACACATAAACTTAGTTGACAAAGCAGCAGTAGGATTTGACAGTATTAGCACTAGTTTTGAAACTACTATGGATAAAATGCCATCAAAGACCATGGCATGCTGCAGAGAAATCATCTGTGAAAGGAGGAGTCCTTTGATTTGGCAAACTTCATTGTTGACTTATTCAAGAAATTGTCAGTCCCAACCTTTAACAACTACCACCTGATCAGTCAACAGCCATCAACATCAACTAGTTTTTCCTAGTGTATTCTGTTCATCAGGGTTCTCCAGAGAAACAGAACCAATAGGAAGTGTATATTTAATTTATACATATATGTAGAGAGAGATTTGTTATAGGAACTGGCTCATGTCATTATGGAGGATGAGAAAGCCCGCAGTCTGCCATGTACAAACTGGAGACCCAGGAGAGCCAGTGGTATAATTCAGTTCAAGTCCAAAACCCTGAAACAAGGAGTGTGATGTCAGAGAGCAGGTTGACAATAGATATCTCAGCTAGGGCAGAGAATGAATCCATGATTCCTCTGATTTTTTTTTCCCACTATTGTTTTTGTTCTATTCAGGCCCTTAATTGATTGGATAATGCCCACCCAAATGGGTGAGTGCTGTCTTCCTTCTTCCTCTACTGATTCAAATGCTAATCTCATCCAGAAACTCTCATAGACACACCCAATTATGTGGGCATGGCTTAGCCTAGTTGGGGCTTCCCTGATGGCTCACCTGGTGAAGACTCCACCAGCAATGTGAGAGACCTGGGTTCAATCCCTGGGTTGGGAAGATCCCCTGGAGAAGGGAAAGGCTACTCACTCCAGTATTCTGGCCTGGGTTGCAAAGAGTTGGACACTACTGAGTAACTTTCACTTGGCCTAGTTGAGTTGACAGACAAATGTAATCATTGCTCACATGACTGTTTTATGTCAGCGCGCAGTAGGCACTGAATGCAGCAAACCACTGAGCCCCATGACTCATGTTTTGCTGCATGGTCTTCCTCTTGGCTAAGTTCATTCTGAACTTCATGTAAGGTTCTTTGAACTTGGTTCTTTTTCAGTCTTTGCATATGTTACCTTATCATTGTAATTTAGCAACCTTGGGTCTTCCTTTTATCTTCTTCCATAGTCTACTTTTTTTTTTTCAAGATAAAATCCTATACTTGCTAACGTATTTATTTATTAGGAATTTGTAATGCGTTTCAAGTGCCTTAGTATTTTAGGATTATTGTTGTGTTCTTGGTACTCTAGTTACAAAGTTGCATAATGATCTGACCCAACTCTATTTACTCAAAGAATCCTATTATTTCAGTGTGTGATTTTTTAGAACACAAAATCTTTCAGGAACACATGCATTGCATAATAGCAAGAAAGCTTATATATGGCACCTCAAGTCTGT
This sequence comes from Madoqua kirkii, assembly GCA_006408675.1. Lineage (NCBI taxonomy): Eukaryota > Metazoa > Chordata > Mammalia > Artiodactyla > Bovidae > Madoqua > Madoqua kirkii. Next base: position 35,102 of record SJYC01093430.1, on the reverse strand, counting down.
GCTTTCTGAGTAATCAGCAGCAAAGATTTAACAACTAATAAATTATATTCCAGCGACTAATGAATTTGTATTTCTGGACATCAGAATCATGATTGCAGTATTCATCAGAGTCCAATTCACTCAAATGGAGTTAGTTCCCTTAATATGCCCATGAGATTATTCCTTACAAATATCTTTTAAAGGGCAGCAAAACTTAGAAGTTGGAAAATATTGATTTCATTATGTCAAATAAACTAAACGTAGATGACTCAACTATTAGTCTGTACTAGGTGGTTTTAGTGTTAATTTCAGTAGTTCACTTGTAAAATGATGAAATCCCTAACCACCTATGGTTTAGGCGGTAAATAATCTTTTCATTGGCTGCCCCATGATCCTTCTGCATTCCCTACTGATCCATGCCCCACATGCTAGACTGTGGACTTTGTTGTACACATGCTGATTGCAGAGAATTTTTCTTATTTTTTATTCACTTTAAAGTTAATTTTTAAAAGTCAAAGTTTTCATTGACAATATTATATTAACAAACTCATATTATTTCAATTTATATTTGAAAAGGACCATAAAGATGTGGCCTCAAATTTGGAGAGGCTTAAATTTCCATCTGTATCATTAAAAGAGTGATACTGAAAGTATGATACACAAGAAGCTCATGGTAGACAAAGGCCCATTTAAGTATGATGTTTCCTAATCTAAATCACTTAATAATTTAGTGAGATTTTTTGATAAGGACTGAATTCAGATTTGTACACAAAAATAGTATACAGAGGCTCATTCGTGCATACACAAAATATGTTTGACTTGATCATAACTGAGTATTTGGTGCTAGCAGAATAAAATACGACCATTTAAATGGCCTGTGTGACCATATAGGCCTGACAAAACAGTCCTCAGCCAAAAGCAATCACTGTCCCAATCCTCATGCATTGTGGACTCAGTCAGAGAAATGTGTATTCAGACTTGATGGCCTTTGTGTTTACCGGGATTTTTCTTCTTCCTCTGGGCCCTGCCAGGCTGACCCTAGCCCCCTTTGAAGTCTGTGCTAACCCTAAGATCAGAACAGATGCATTGGAGTGGGCTGGGAAGGAGAGAAGAGAGCTCATTAAGTGCTCACATTTTTAAAACATTCTCAGTGGATGACACTGATTGTTGAAAGAGTTCTAGCTCTCCATTCATAGGTTTAAAAGTTAACATTCTAAGATACCAACTTATTGTTATAGTAACATGAATGCTAGTGTCCAGGAAAAGAACAAAAGGTTTTTGAATAACAAAAGTAATTAATATTGTATCACTGAATTAAATAATAGAAATATTTAAAATATGTTTAATACATCCCTTTCTCCTTTTTGAGATTTCTTTTTTTTTTTTTTTTACTTACGATCACATGAGCACATGGTTGTATATTTTTATTCATCCTGTACTTACCACAAAATAGGGTGTTGCACAGGTTTTTTGTATTTTTTTGTTCACTTAAACAGCAGTTTTTAATGATTTCTGTATGCCAGATTTACTGTGCTAGGAAGTTGAAATGTAGCAATGCCTAGACAGTTTGCACTATGATGGAAGAGCCAGAACAAATAGGAAAATAAATGAGCAATCGAGATTGCACTCAGGGCTATGAAAAAAAGGAGAGAAGGCAATAAGATGGAAGGAGAAAGAGTGAGAATTTACTTTACAGAGAGTTGTCATGAAGGCCTCTCTGGGTGGGTACCGTCTGGGCAGAGGCTAGAAGAAGCCAGCAAAGCAGAGGTCCAGGCATCAGGAACAGCAAGTAAAAAGGTCCTGAGGAAAGTGTCAATGTAACCTGTTAATCATTAGTTTATGTGTTTCCTTATCGTATTACCAGCAGAGGTATTATGTCATCTGGGCAATAGCCATTATGTGTGTGTGTGTTTTTTAAATTGTTTGTCTATTTATTTATTTGACTGTGCTGGGGCTTAGTTGAGGCATGTAGGATCTAGTTCCCTGACCAGGAATAGAACCTGGACCCCCTCCACTGGGAGCATGGAGCCTTAGCCACTGGACCACCAGTGAAGTCCTGTCATTATGTGTTTATAATCAAATAAGTGAGAGTGTGTGTGTGTGTGTGTGTGTGTGTGTGTGTGTGTGTGTGCTGAGTCGTGTCTGACTCTTTGTGATCCATGGATTGTAACCTGCCAGGCTCTTCTGTCCATGAATTTTCCAGGCAAGAATACTGGAGTGGATTGACAGTTCCTTCTCCAGCGGATCTTCCAAACCCAGGGATTGACCCTTCATCTCCTGCACTGGCAGATTCTTTACCACTGAGCCACTAAGAAAGCCTCAATACCATCATTACTAATAGTTAACATCTTTTGCTGTTAGTATACTCCAGAATCTACATACTTTGCCAATGTTACCTAATTTAATTCTCAAAACAGCCTTACAAAGTAAATGAGGGAGCTGAGGTTTAAGGTGAGTGAGTAAGTTGCCCCATGTTACACAGTTGATGTATTAAACTGCTGATCTAGAATCTGAATCCAGGCTTCCTGAAGTTAACAACCCTCATAGTTAACCACTTGTTGTGGACTGACTTGCGTTTCTCTCAAAGCTCGTGTGTTGAGGGCTGTAACCACCAGTATTTGAGAATCTAACTGTATTAGGATTTAGAGATGTTAAGGTGAGGTGAGGTGAAGTAACTCAGTCGTGTCCGACTCTTTGCGACCCCGTGGACTGTAACCTACTAGGCTTCTCCATCCATGGGATTCTCCAGGCAAGAATACTGGAGTGGATTGCCATTCCTTCTCCAGGGGATCTTCCTAACCCAGGTATCGAACCCGGGTCTCCCGCATTGGAAGCAGACTCTTGAGCCACCAGGGAAGCCTTAAAGAGGTGATTAAATGAAAATGAAGGTATTATGTGGTCCAATATGACTGTTGTCCTTATCAAAAAGAGGAAGTTCAGACACAGAAGCCTTCACACACAGAGGGAAGACCTTGTCAAGATATAGAGAGATGACAACCATCTACAAGCCAAGGAGAAAAACCTCAGAAGAAACAAATCTGCCGACACCTTGATCTTAGCCTTCTAGAGAACTTCCTGAAAAGTTGAGGAAAGAAATCTCGGGCATCCCTAGCAACCTAATATGCCAGTCTCTGAGGCTAACAGACAAGAAACAAAGAATATTTTTTTAGCAGCAACATTCAATTCAGTTTAGTTCAGTTCAATTCTTAAATTGATGGGAGTACTAGACCACCTGACCTGCCTCTTGAGAAACCTGTATGCAGGTCAGGAAGCAACAGTTAGAATTGGACATAGAACAATAGACTGGTTCCCAATAGGAAAAAGAGTACGTCAAGGCTGTATATTGTCACCTTGCTTATTTAACTTATCTGCAGAGTACATCATGAGAAATGCTGGGCTGGAGGAAGCACTCCAGGCTTCCCTGTCCATCACCAACTCCCAGAGTCCACTCAAACTCATGTCCATTGAGTTGGTGATGCCATCCAACCATCTCATCCTCGGTTGTCCCCTTTTCCTCCCACCTTCAATCTTTCCCAGCATCAGGATCTTTTCAAATGAAGCAGCTCTTCGCATCAGGTGGCCAAAGTATTAGAGCTTCAGCTTCAGCATCAGTCCTTCCAATGAATATTCAGGACTGATCTCCCTTAGGATGGACTGGTTGGATCTTCTTGCAGTCCAAGGGACTCTCAAGAGTCTTCTCCAACACCACACTTCAAAAACATCAAGTCTTTGGCGCTCAGCTTTCTTTAGTCCAACTCTCACATCCAAACATGACTACTGGAAAAACCATAGCCTTGACTAGATAGACTTTTGTTGGCAAAGTAATGTCTCTGCTTTTTAATATGCTATCTAGGTTTGTCATACCTTTTCTTCCAAGGAGTAACTGTCTTTTAATTTCATGGCTGCAATCACCATCTGCAGGGATTTTGGAGCCCCAGAAAACAAAGTCTGTCACTGTTTCCACTGTTTCCTCATCTATTTCCCATGAAGTGATGGGATCAGACGCCATGATCTTAGTTTTCTGAATGTTAAGCTTTAAGCCAACTTTTTCACTCTCCTCTTTCACTTTCATCAAGAGGCTCTTTAGTTCTTCACTTTCTGCCATAAGGGTGATGTCATGTGCATATCTGAGGTTATTGATATTTCTCTTGGCAATCTTGATTCCAGTTTGTGTTTCATCCAACCCAGTGTTTCTCATGATGTATATAAGTTAAATAAGCAGGGTGATAATACACAGCCTTGACGTACTCCTTTTCCTATTTGGAACCAGTCTGTTGTTCCATGTCCAGTTCTAACTGTTGCTTCCTGACCCGCATATAGGTTTCTCAAGAGGCAGGTCAGGTGGTCTGGTATCCCCATCTCTTTCAGAATTTTCCACAGTTTGTGGTGATCCACACAGTCAAAGGCTTTGGCATAGTCAATAAAGCAGAAATAGATGTCTTTCTAGAACTCCCTTGCTTTTTCGATAATACAACGGATGTTGGCAATTTAATCTCTGGTTCCTCTGCCTTTTCTAAAACCAGCTTGAATATCTGAAAGTTTATGGTTCACATACTGTTGAAGCCTGGCTTGGAGAATTTGGAGCATTACTTTACTAGTGTGTAAGATGAGTGCAATTGTGCAGTAGTTGAGCATTCTTTGGCATTGCCTTTCTTTGGGATTGGAATGAAAACTGACATTTTCCAGTCCTGTGGCCACTGCTGAGTTTTCCAAATTTGCTGGCATATTGTATTGAATGCAGCACTTTCACAGCATCATCTTTTAGGATTTGAAATAGCTCCACTGGAATTCCATCACCTTCACTAGCTTTGTTCGTAGTGATGCTTCCTAAGGCCCATTTGACTTTGCATTCCAGGATATCTGGCTCTAGGTGAATAATAACTCAATATAGGGCTTCCCTGGTGGTTCAGGTGGTAAAGAGTCTGCCTGCAATACGGGAGACCTGGGTTTGATCCCTAGTTTCAGAAAATCCCCTGGAGAAAGAAATGGCAACCCACTCCAGTAGTCTTACCTGGAAAATCCCATGGATGGTAAACCTGGGGATTGATAGTCCATGGGGTCACAAAGAGTTGGACATGACTAAGCGACTCACACACACAGAGACACGCATACATATTAGTTTAAATATGCTGGATTTGTGTCCCCTGCATTGAAACAGCAACATTACAAAAAGAAAGAAGAACTGACCTGAGCCCAATTCATTTATTTGTGTATTTAGCTCTGCAATATATAAGGATTCCAAAAAGAAGCATCGATAATTCTCTATTATATCATTGTCTGTAGTCAAAATATGATGTTAACTATGTAGGAGAACTGCTTTAGACTTCTGTAAGTCAGGTGATTTATTCTGCCTACACAGCTTATTTTTATGCTATTCATCTCATGAAGATGTAAAAGAGAACAAAAAGTAACTCATGGTATAAGAATCACCTCACTGGTACTTCCCTGGCAACCCCGTAGTTAAGACTCTGTGCTTCCTTGCAGGGGGCAGGGATTCAATCTCTGGTTGGTGAACTAAGATTCCCACATATCATGAGGTATGGTCAAAAAAAAGATCATCTAACTATACAAAGACCCTCAATGTGTTCCGATTTTCAATCTAAAGGACTAAGATAATTCTAAATGCACACTTGTGCCAGTTATGGTTTGTTGCTTCTCAGTTCCAAATTCAGCCTTTTTGCCTGCTCTTTGAAAATGGATCTGGGCCCTTTAACTCTGTTCTCTTTGATGACGTGTGTTATATTAAATTTTGTCGGTAGAGAGCACTGGAGACACACAGCAGGAAGAGAAGGGTTTGCTTCCTTGTTGAGCTGTTTTTGTTCCTCACACTCCTGAGCCACACATGTTCTCCAGCTATATTCTCAGCGTCCGGCAGCCGCAGTGCAGGTGGACCCTCCAGGCCAGCGCCTGCAGTGCACTGCTCCCTCAGTGCACACCCCCTGCAGCAACACTGGCTTTTCCGGCACCAGACTGCTGATACCCTCACTGATTCTCCAGGGCACAGTCTTCACAGCCTCCAGCATCTGCCTAGAGGTTCTGCACCAGGGGACCTGCTGTTAGACCCTTTCCTGTGAAGGACTTTTCCTGGCTTCCCTGAGGGTGACTTTCCAGAAAATTTCACTAACAACTTTTCTTCCATCTAGCAAGTGAGCCATGGCCACGCCCTCTCCAACAAGGTATAAATCTTGGATCTGGCCGGGGGGTGGGGGTGGGGGGGTCTTCCTTGCTTTTTCTGTCTCAGCCATAGAGGTAGTAACATATTATGTTCTGTTTTATATTATATTCAGTTCAGTTCAGTCGCTCAGTCATGTCCAGCTCTTTGCGACCCCGTGAATCAAAGCACACCAGGCCTCCCTGTCCGTCACCAACTCGCAGAGCTCACTCAGACTCACGTCCATCAAGTAAGTGATGCCATCCAGCCATCTCATCCTCTATCGTCCCCTTCTCCTCCTGCCCCTAATCCCTCCCAGCATCAGAGTCTTTTCCAATAAGTCAACTCTTCGCATGAGGTGGCCAAAGTACTGGAGTTTCAGCTTCAGCATCATTCCCTCCAAAGAAATCCCAGGGCTGATCTCCCAGGCTGGATCTCCTTTCAGTTCAAGGGACTCTCAAGACCGTTCTCCAACACCACAGTTAAAAGCATCAATTCTTCGGCGCTCAGGCTTCTTCACAGTCCAACTCTCACATCCATACATGACCACAGGAAAAACCATAGCCTTGACTAGACAGACCTTAGTCAGCAAAGTAATGTCTCTGCTTTTGAATATACTATCTAGGTTGGTCATAACTTTTCTTCCAAGGAGTAAGCGTCTTTTAATTTCATGGCTGCAATCACTATCTGCTGTGATTTTGGAGCCCCAAAAAATAAAGTCTGACATTGTTTCCACTGTTTCCCCATCTATTTCCCATGAAGCGATGGGACCAGATGCCATGATCTTCGTTTATCTGAATGTTGAGCTTTAAGCCAACTTTTTTGCTTTCCTTTTACTTTCATCAAGAGGCTTTTTAGTTCCTCTTCACTTTCTGCTATAAAGGTGGTGTCATCTGCATATCTGAGGTTATTGATATTTCTCCTAGCAATCTTGATTCCAGCTTGTGCTTCATCCAGTCCAGTGTTTCTCATGATGTACTCTGCATAGAAGTTAAATAAGCAGGGTGACAATATACAGCCTTGACGCTGTCTCTTATACACATCTGATACCTTGAAAAGATTAAAATTAGAACATTTTCTAACACCATATACAAAAGTAGACTCAAAATTTGATCAAAGACCTAAATGTAAGCCTGGATACCCTTAGAGGAAAACATAGGCAGAACACTCTTTGATATAAATTGTGGCAATATTTTCTTTGATCTGTCTCCTAGACTAATGGAAATAAAAACAAAAATAAACAAATGGGACCCAATTATATTTGAAAGCTTTTGCACAGCAAAGGAAACCGTAAACAAAATGAAAAGAACTGACAGAATGGGAGAAAACACTGGCAAGCAATATGACTGACAAAGGACTGGTCTATAAAATTTACAAACAGCTCATGCAGCCCACTATCAAAATCAAACAACTCAATGAAAAACTGTGCAGAGGACCTGAATAGACATTTCTCCAAAGAAGACATAAAGATGTCCAAGAGGAACATGAAAAGATGCTCAACATAGCTAAATATTAGAGAATTAAAAATGAAAACTACAATGAATATAACCTCATTCAGTCAGAATGGTCATTAGAAAGTCTACAATCAGTAAACACTAGAGAGGATATGGAGAAAAGGGAATCTTCCTACACTGCTGTTTGGAACGTAAACTGGTACAGTCACTTTGGAGAACAGTATGGTGTGTCCTTAAGAAACTAAAAATACACTTGTCATATAATCTAGCAATCCAACTCTTAGGCATATATCTCATTACTACAATTATATATATTACTACATATTATACATATATCACCACATATTATTTACATATAATATATTAATGGTTTTTATATTAAACTTTCCCTGTTCAGATTTTTAAGTGATTTCTCTCTCCTGATTGGACCCTGACTGATACAGTACCTAAGAATTTGTTTGACGTTCTGAATTAGATTGTCATAAGAGCAAGAATCAAATTATAACATCACTTTTTACTTCAAGGGCAATAAAAATCGTCCTCCCTCTCATATTGGTAATAATCCTGGCGATTATTAGCACAGGATCAGAGTTCCTTGCCTGGCTTGTTTTCTGTACTCTGCGGCACACAGCTGGTATCCAGGTGGACCACAGCTCACAGTGTTTATGAAGTTGATGGTCATTAACACTGAGACTAGATCCCAGTCCTAATGGTTCATTCATACCATTTCTCCACCTTCCCACTTACCCCAGCTCCCCCATCCCTGTCCCTACTCTCAGCCTGGAGAACCTTTTATTTCATGATTAAAACTTGAAAAGACTGTTGTCTCCTGAACTGCATTCATTTCTGTGATTATCTTCACTATACAGAAAGGAATTTTTTCTCTTCAGTTTAATTTGTGGCCTCCACCCTTTGTTAATTATGAGTCCCTGCATCATATTCCAGGACTCTAAAATTATACATGTACACATATAAATACAGACACACATGCCGAGAGATATTGTAGGTTTGGTTCCAGACCACAACGATAAAGAAAATGAAGTAAGTCACACAAAATTTTTGCTTTCCCAATGCTTATAAACATTCTATTTACACTATACTATATTCTATTAATGTGCAATAGCAATTGCACACTACAATTGTAAAAACATGGGAAAAGACAATGTACGTATCTTAATTAAAACATACTTTATTGCTAAAAAATACTAACCATAATCGGAACCTTCAGTGAGTTCTCACCTTTTTGCTATAGTAACATCAAAGATCACTGATCACAGGTCACCATTACCAAATAATAATGAGAAGATTTGAAATACAGGAAGAATTCCAATACGTGAGACAGACACACAAAGTGAGCAAATGCTATTAGAAAAACGGAGCCAATAGACTTGCTCCACCCAGGGTTGCCACAAGCCTTCAATTTATAGAAAAAAATAAAGGCAGTATGTGCAGTTAAACAAGGTATGTGTGTATATGAATCTTTTAATTGCTTTCTTTTCCTGCTAATTTTTTATTGGTCATCCTTTTTTTATTTCTTATGTCTGTCTGCATTTAACGTTCTTTCTAACTGCAGTTATTCATAATTGCAAGTTGCTTTAAACGCAAATCCATTATCTGAATCTACAGTCTGTTGGTGGTTTACTGTGATACCAGTCCAAGGTTAATCTGAAAATGTGTCTCAATGCCAAAAGCCACTGATTACTACTGTATTTATATGAGGATTTTGATGTGGAAAAGCTTAGGTCAGAAAAGGTACATTTAAGTAATGTCTGTCTATACCTCACTTGATCAGGCTCCTGTTTACTGTCAAGAATTGGGTGTGTTTAATACTGAATACATCGATCTCTTCCACCTTTCAGTGTAAATTTATTCCACTGAATCTAGGAAAAAAATGATATAAATTTTCATTAAGGAAAACACTATATTATGACAGCACTAAATTAATCATCTACAATCACTTTTAAAAGGCTTGATTTATTTCCTGCACTTGGGAGTCCCTGTGTTGTAAAAATACTTTCACTAACAAGTATGAAATATTGCAAAATATATTTTTATATGTACTACATGTGGCTGTATAATATGTTTCATTTTTCTATATATCTGTACACACGTGCATGTCTATAGTGGGCCCTCTGGGTAATTTTTTGGTCACATTTACTTCTTTAATAAAAGAAGGAAAACATATTGGCCACACAGCCCAGACACACATCAAATTCATCATAGCTGAAGATCATATTTTTCTGAAGTGATTCATACTCTCACCTTCCTGCAGGAGTTTTCTCCACCCAGTGACATAGTGACAAAGTGAAATGTCACTGAAGTGAAGGCTATTTCGTTTAGCCTTGAGCAACACAGAAGCTGAACTGTGGATACTCAGAATTCCTTTTCCTTCTCAAAGATGTTGTTTTTATGCGTGTGCAACTGGATCTAAGCTGAATCCAGAGAGCTGCTGTATGATAAGAGTTTGGTTTGAAAACATGTGCAACAGAATGACTTGAATAACAAAATCCCCGGGCAGAGTGTTTCTGAGCTAACTGCATTTGCACTCTGCAAGGAGATCAGTGCTTCCTCTCATTGATTTTCCTCCGTCCAGAGCCAGGATTATGCACATTGTGAAGCAGTGTTCCCAGATTCATCCAATCTGATGTCCTAGCCAGCCCTAAAAAGGCATAGTGCTCAACTATAAACTGGAGGCTATAAAAGTATAACCAGATCAACTCCGTCCCTCTACTAAGCCTGCATATGAAACAGAAGCACACTGATGTATTCCTAGTGTGATGCAAGGGCTGCCCAGGATAGGACGAATTCTGTTTGTGCGCAGCTTCTAAATAAATGGCAGAGATGCTGAAGATGAATCTGCGATGCCTTGCATACCTTTGCATAACTAACTCCCAAGATATTTTCAGATGTGCCTGAGCCTTCTTGCTGAAGGACTTGAAATGCAAAATAACCATGTGAAGACATTGTTCTCTTCCTAAATTCACAGATTGACTTAGTCCTTCTGATTCTGAAATTGCCTTAACATTTATAATTGGAAAAAGTGGATGGTTGGAAGGCTATAGAAATCAAAGGTCTATTAAGAAATCGAGAGTCCTTTTCACTGTCACCAATCTGATGGTTGGTTTATTCCGCAGTTAACACAATTCTTATCTTCGTTAACTTCATGGACTTTTACTGCAACTTAGTTTGGCACTGACAGCTAACTGTAAAATGAAAATATCCCAAAAGAGGATTTCGGCTTTTCCCAAATTTTAGCATGCTATTTGTAAAAGGGGAAGGAGAAAACTGACTCTCATATTAAATATTCTTTTCCTCACTTCACTTGGAGGATAGACATGGTGTCACATTACCACTAGAACTTCAACTTTGCTTTGAAAATATGATGTAAAATAAGCCATTCCCTCCCAAGACTAGATAAATGATTATACAGCTGCTTGCCTTTCAAATAGAATTTGCTCAGGATCTAGGCACACCTGGGTGCTCAGTTCAGTATTAAAGGGTGCTGAAATAGTTGACTGTCCGTGTGTTCTGGGGAGCAGGACACTAGCTCACATACCTGCCCCAGCCATTGCTTCTCTGGAAAAACCATGTCTGGGGGCAAAAGGAGAAGAGCAGGACACCAAAGACCTTCTGGTTGTCCGATATCCAGGATCAACATCTACTTCCCAGACTTAACATGTAAATTGACCTGGCAGATCTATCCTCCTAGCTAGGAAATAGGAGCATGTTTCCAAATTACCTAATCAGTGGTAATTTGGTAATCTTGCTAATCTTTTCCTAGTAAAAGATTAACCAAGTCAATCAGTTTTTCAGGGACTGAAAGTGAAAAGTGAATTCTCTATTCTGAACCCCCAGATCCCCCCCTAGATCACCCATCCTTCTTTGAATCACTCATAAAGACCCTTTAAAAAGTTAAATGAATGTTGCTGCTTCCTAATATAAATGTAAAAGAGACCAGCTCAGTCTTTCCCACTAAAATCTGACACACTTTGGTTTGCTTATGTACTTCTAAACTGCTATGTGCAAAATATGCATTTTACTTGCTGACTTTGGCTGGAAAAAGTGTATACATTTACTATTTAAAAGGGTCAGTGATTTTCAACTAACTATGATGCAGCATTAATTATATTAATATTTATTCTAAATATTACTGGTTTTTATTAAGTCACTTATATGTCACATATTGCAATTTTGAGATAGTTGAAACTTCATGTTGGTATTGTTTTCCTTGAGTGCAAAGGAACACATTTCCTGTGTTCCTACCCAGAGACCTTTGCTGATGGAGTGTTCCCTTTAATGAAGTCTTCTCAGAAAGTCATGTTTTTATAACTGGTGCCGTTGATTCAGTGATAGTAGTCTAAATAAACACTGTGAAGTAATTTGATAATAAATTAAGTAGGAGGAGATACCACTGTTTAACCTCCAAACTATGCTAATAAGTAGGGTGATAGACTTGCCAGGCTGAATAATGGAGCTGTTCTTCTAGCAGAGTGGGACTGTCTCCAGGGCCTCCTGGGAGGATTCGCCTACCAAGCTGTGTGTTGTTCCTCAGTGCACTTGGAGTAGCCCCCAGGATCTAGTTACAGCACATTTATCAAAGGAAATCACAATTTGGAAGAAAACCACATTCTTTAGACTTTCAAATAAGAAACATCCCTCTGTGTTACTTTCCCTTGATATCTTTTACCTAGGTAAAGCAGAAGACTAATCTGGAAAAATAATTGTTAATACAAAACACTGCAACCTAGAGAGAATTTCCTTCCTTTGAAATCTACATTTGAAAGAGGCCATTTTAATGCTGTCAGAAAAAGAAGTCTATTTTCTTTATAAAGCCTGAACAGGATAATATATTATTATACACAGCATAAAGTTAAGGGTGTTTGAACAGTGGAAATAGAAAGCATTTGTAGTTATTCAACCCTGAATACTTAGGACATTTCATTTCTTTTTACAGCAACCATATTCAGTCAATAAAAGATCAAATGCTTTTGGTTACTGGACTGAAAAAAATCAAATCCTCCGAACTTTAAGCACTTGATGTTCCCTGAGTACTTGCTCTCAGCTATAGCTCATTAAATGAGCTGATTCACCACTGAGGCTATAAATTGAAACAAAAGCAAAGAGCTCTTATTTTTTAAATAGATGGCACCAAACTGAAACACACTTAAGTCTGGATTGTTTACACATTTTCCTTGCTTGTACTGGGTATACTGCAGAATAAGTATATGTCCATCTGGCAATTTTTCAGTAACAATCTAATTAGGACTTCTCTGGGTTGTTGTTTTATAGTTACTAAGTCATTTTCAACTCTTTCTGACGCCATGGAGTACAACACACCAGGCTTCGCTGTCCTTCAGTATCTCCCAGAGTTTGCTCAAACTCATGTCCATCAAGTCAGTGATGCCATCCAACCATCTCATCCTCTCTTAGCCCGTTCTCCTACCTTCAGTCTTTCCCAGCATCAGGATCTTTTCCAATAAGTCTGTTCTTCCCATCAGGTGGCCAAAGTATTGGAGCTTAAGCATGAGTCCTTCCAATGAATATTCCGGACTGACTTCCTTTGGGATTGACTGGTTGGATCTTGTCCAAGAGACTCTCAAGAGTCTTCTCCAGCACCACAGTTCGAAAGCATCCGTGCTTCAGTGTTCAGCCTTCCTTTTGTCCCAACTTTCATATCCATACATGACTACTGGAAAAACTATAGCTTTGACTATAGGGACATTTGTCAACAAAGTGATGTCTCTGCCTTTTAATATGCTATCTAGGTTTGTCATCTAGGTTTGCTTTTCTTCCAAGCAGCAAACATTTTTTAATTTCATGGTGGCAGTCACCATCTGCAGTGATTTTGGAGCCCAAGAAAATAAAGTCTGTCACTATTTCCATTCTTTCCCCACCTATTTGCCATAAAGTGATGGGACCAGATGCATTATCTTCATTTTTTTAATGTGAAGTTTTTAAGCCAGCTTTTTCACTCTTATCTTTCACGTTCATCAAGAGGCTCTTCAGTTCCTGTTCACATTCTGCCATTAGAGTGTTATCATCTGCATATCTGAGATTATTGATATTTCTCCCAGCAATCTTGATTCTAGTTTTTGCTTCATCCAGCCCAGCATTTCCCATGATATACTCTGAATAGAAATTAAATAATCAGGGTGACAATATACATCCTTGACATACTCTTTTCCTGATTTGGAACCAGTCTATTGTTCCATGTCCAGTTCTAGCTGTTGCTTCTTGACCTGCATACAGGTTTCATAGGAGGCAGGTCAGGTGGTCTGATATTCCCATCACTTTGAGAATTTTCCACAGTTTCTTGTGATCCTCACAGTCAAAGGTTTTAGTTTAGTCAATGAAACAGAAGTAGATATTTTTCTAGAATTCTCTTGCTTTCTCTATGATCCAACACAAGTTGGCAATTTTATCTCTGGTTCTTCTGACTTTTCTAAATCCAGCTTGTACATCTGCAAGTTCTTGATTCATGTGCTGTTGAAGCCTAGTTTGAGGGTTTTGAGCATTACCTTGCTAATATGTGAAATCAGCACAACTGTATGGTAGTGTGAACATTCTTTGGTGTGGTAAAACCATGACTATTGATAACAGGCTGGGATTTAAGAGAGATGAGCAAAGTGTAAAGAAAGCTAGGAAAGTTGGGTATTTTAAATGACATGACTTGCATTTACTTTACAGTTTTTATTGAATTTTATTTCATTTAATACAAAAATATAGCATTAGGCACTATTCTAGGCAGTTTATAAATACAGCAAACAAACAGCTCTATGAAATGGGTATTATCACTTATCCTTAAAAGGGATGAACAGGGCCATAAAACTTATAGAACTAGTGAGAAACACAGTTAGGACTTGAACTCAGCAAATATTAGTCTAGATTGATCCTCTTAACTCGTATACTACCCCACCTCTTGGGCTTCCTTCTTGGCTCAGTGGTAAAGAATCCACCTGCAGTGCAGGAGATGTGGTGGATTTGATCCTTGGGTAGGGAAAATCCCATGGGCTGAGGAGCCTGGCAGGCTACAGTTCATAGAGTCACAAAGAGTCGAACACAACTGAAGGGACTGAGCACACCACACCTTGCCTCTTTCTCAAGGGATGTCAAGTAAGGAGCTTTTTTTCCTTATGGGATGTTAGATGAGGAGTTCCAAAGAACTAGAACTGGATTGACCAATATCTACTGTAGACAGGACATTCACAGCACCTATGTCTGCAGTCTCCTTATATTATACATCCTGTTAGAAGAGATGTAGATCTAAAACCCCATGCTTTCTGGTGCACATGTGTGTTGATTCATTCATTTCTAACTGAAATTCCCCTTGAGAGGTAATACTGATAATATGACTGATTCTCTATTTTAACCATTATTTTCCCTTGAGTTTGTATCCTAAACCAAAGAAACGGTTTGCAACAGTTTTAGAGTGTTAGCCAAGCCAAAATGGTATTTTAATATAATCTCTATAATACTCTCTAAACAGGGTGCTTGGGGCTGGTGCACTGGGATGACTCAGAGGGATGGGATGAGGAGGGAGGTGGGAGGGGGTTCAGGATGGGGAACACATGTACACTTGTGGCGGATTCATGTCAATGTATGGCAAAACCACTACAATACTGTAAAGTAATTAGCCTCCAATTAAATAAGTTTATATTAAAAAAGAATTGAAAACCTAAAAAATAAAAATAAAAATAAAAATATATACAGCTAATGATGTTTAAAAAAAAATTTTCTCCAAATAATCTCAAAACAATTTTGAGAAAGAGCAATGTTGGAAGACACATTTCTTGATGTCAAAACTTAGCTACAAACCTACAGTTAACAAGAGTGGAACTGGCATAAGGATTGGCATATATATACAGCAATGGAACAGACTTGAGATATAGAAAGGTACCCTCATAATTACAGTCAGTTGATTTTCAAGAGGGTACCAAGACAATTCACTGAAGAAAGAATGGTCTTATCAAAAATTGGTGCCAGGATAACTGGATACCCACACGTGAAAGAATAAAGTTGGACCCTACCTCATACTTTATACCACATATAAAAATTAACCCAAAATAGATTATAGATCTAATATAAAGGCTAAACTATGAAACTCTAAGTTGAAAACAGAGATGTAAACTTCATGACCTTGAATTGGTCAATAATTTTCTTAGATAAGACAACAAAAGCTTAGGTAACAATAGAAAAAATAATCTTGATATCATCAAAACTAAAACTTCTATGGTTCAAATGACAGCATCAAGAAAGTGTAAAGACAGTTCACCAAATGGAAGAAGATATTTGAAAATCATATTTCTGATGAAAGATTTATATCTAGAATATAAATGTAAGGAACTCTTACAACTCACTAATAAAAAGACAGCCCAGTTAAGTAAGCGATCTGAATAGACATTCCTCTGAAAAAGACACTCCAGTGGTGGATAAGCTCATGAAAAAAATCCTCAACATGATTACCCATCAAGGATATGCAAATCAAAACCACAGTGATTTACCATTGCACACTTATTTGTATGGTGAGAATTTTAAAAAATATGTTGGCAAGGATTAGAAGCAATGAGAACTCTTCTATAGTTCTGTTGGAAATGTAAAATGCTGCCGCTGCTTTGGAAAACAGTCTAACAGTTTCTCAAATGATTAAGTATAGAGTTGCCATATGATCCAGCAATTTGACTCCTAGATATATACCTATAAGAATTAAAAGCAATGTCTACACAAAAACTGGTACAAGAATGTTCACAGTAGCACTATTCACAACAGCCCCAAAAAAAGGGGTGGGGTGGGGTAGGGGGAACAACCCAAATTTTCATCAGCTGATGAATAAACATAATATGGTATATCCTTACAGTGGAATATTGTTTGGCAGACATACAAAAAGAATGATGTACTGATACATGCTGTGACATAGATAAAATTTATGACTTAACTATGTCAAGTCAAAGAAACTAGTCTCCAAGAGCCATATATGATTCCATTTATAAGAAATATGCACATAGGCAGATCTACAGAGATAGAGAGTGGAGTGGTTGCCTCAGACTGGAGGAAACAGGAAGAATGGGGATATTAGCTAGGATCAATGAGATTTCTTTGAGGTGCAATGGTAGGGATCTAAATTTTTGATAATGGGTGCACAGCTCTATTACTACACTAAAAGTCTTTGAACTGTGTGCTTTAAATGGGTAAATAAACTAATATGTGAATTATATCTCAATAAAGCTGGTTTTAATATTAACTTCATGGTAGATGTTGTTGTTCAGTCACTCAGCCATGTCCGACTCTTTGTAACCCCATGAACTGTAGCACACCAGGCTTCCCTGTCCTTCATCATCTCCTGGGGCTTGCTCAAACTCATGTCCATTGAGTCAGTGATGCCATCCAACCATCTCATTCTCTGTCATTCCCTTCTCCTCCGGCCTTTAATCTTTCCCAGCATCATGGCAAACACATGGGGGAAAAGTGAAAACAATGACAGATTTCACTTTCTTGAGCTCTAAAATCACTGCAGACAGTGACTGCAGCCATGAAATTAAAAGATTCTTGCTCTTTAGAAGAAAAGCTATGACAAACCTAGATAGCATGTTAAAAAGCAGAGACATCACTTTGCTAACAAAGGTTCAAAGTTATGGTATCTCCAGTAGTCGTGTACAGAAGTGAGAATGGGACCATAAAAAAGGCTGAGTGATGAAGAATTGATGCTATTGAATTTTGGTGCTGGAGAAGACTCTTGAGAGTCCCATGGACTGCAAGAAGATCAAACCAGTCAATCCTAAAGGAAATCAACCTAAATATTTTTTGGAAGGACTGATACTGAAGTTGATGCTCCAATACATTGGCCATCTGATGTGAAGAGCTGACTCACTGGAAAAGATCCTGATGCTGGGAAAGATTGAAGGCAGGAGGAGAAAGGGGCAACAGAGGATGAGATGGTTGGATGGCATCACCAACTCAATGGACATGAGTTTGAACAAACTCCGGGAGATGGTGAAGGATAGGGAAGCCTGGTGTGCTGCAATCCATGGGGTCACAGAGAGTCAGATACAGCTTAATGATTGAACAGCAAAGGCTGACTTTTAATGTAGTAGGCTATACAGATGAAATCCTTGCCTTCTTGATGCTTACTTTCTAATAGGGATAATGATATGTCAAGTGGTGATAAGTGCCAAAAAAGAAAAATATGAAGTTGAGAAAGATAGGGCAAGATCATGGTAAGGTATAATTTCATAAAGCACAGTCACTAAAGGCCTTTCTAATGAGCTGAATCGGAGGACTATCTATATTGTATGTAGAACATGGTAAGGACTTTGTGTTTTATTTTAGATATGATTAGAAATCATTAGAGGGGTTAGACAAAGAACTGACAGGACATGATTTTTGTTTAAAAGGGTCATGCCATCTGTTATATTGAGAATAGGTTACAGGTGGGTAAGAGAATAAACAGTGAGACCAACTGAGAAGCTATTTCAATAATTAAAGCAAAAATAATGTCAACCTGGATCCAAGTGGTAGTAGTAGAGGTGATAAAAAGAGTTGGGATATATTTTGAGAGAGAAATAGAGAAATTTTGGAGATTGGGCTGACATAATTTTGGATGTGAAAGGAAAGAAAAGGAGTTAAGAATGATTAAAATTTTTTGACCTGAAATATCCAAAATATGTTTACATTTACTGAGATGTTTTATTTGAGTGGGATGGGAATAGGGAGAGTGAAGGAAAAAGTCAAATTGAAATGATAAATTATAGCTAGAACATTATGTCATAATCAAAGTGACTAATCAAATGAAACCAATCTAAGTACACAGCACATGAAAAAATTCTGTACCAAAGAAAAAACTCAATGACTAAAAGACTTAGCTTTTTTTCCCAGCCCGCTCTCCCCTCCCCCGAGCGCCGCTCTGGCCGCACCGCGCTCGCTCTGAGCTCCGGGCTCCTGCTAAGCCAGCGCCGCCGTCGCCTCCCTCCAGTCGCCATCGTGATCATCTACCGGGACCTCATTAGCCATGATGAGGTCGCGGACGGGCTGTGTCTGGAGGTGGAGGGGAAGATGGTCAGTAGGACAGAGGGTAACATTGATGACTCGCTCATTGGTGGAAATGCCTCCGCTGAAGGCCCCGAGGGGGAAGGTTCAGAAAGCACAGCAATCACTGGCGTCGATATTGTCATGAACCATCACTTGCAGGAAACCAGCTTCACAAAAGAAGCCTACAAGAAGTACATCAGAGATTACATGAAGTCAATCGAAGGGAAACCTGAAGAACAGAGACCAGAAAGAGTAAAACCTTTTAAGACAGGGGCTGCAGAACAAACCAAGCACATCCTTGCTAATTTCAAAAACGATCCGTTCTTTATTGGTGAAAACATGAATCCAGATGGCATGGTGGCTCTGCTGGACCACCGTGAGGGTGGTGTACCCCCATATATGATTTTCTTAAGGATGGTTTAGAGATGGAAAAATGTTAACAAAGTTGGCAGTTACTTCGGATCAATCACCTGTCATAGCTGGCTGGCCACTGCTTTTCATCCACACAACACCAGGACTTAGACAGATGGGACTGATGTCCTCTTGAGCCCTTGATTTGTTTTAAATGTTGATTTATTTGGAGCGGAGGCATTGTTTTTGAGAAAACGTGTCATGTAGGTTGTCTAAAAGTAAAACACATTTAAACTCAAAAAATAAATAAAAGACTTAACAATACCACTGTATTAGAGCATTAATTTTTAAAAATATTTATAATTCATGTTTTACAAATTACTAAAGTAAACCATATTAAAACTTCAAGTTATATGAAATCTATAAAGCAAAATACTGAATTTCCCTCTCTCCCGCAACAGGGGTAACTATCTTTTAGTGTTTTGTTTTTATTGGTCTTTTTATGAGCATGTATTCAAGTGTTCCATGAGATATAAAGGGATATTTTACAATGTGATAAAAACGAAGTATCATTTCACAAATGTAAGAAAAATAGGACAGTATTTACAAATATTCAATAGTCACAACTTATTGGCAAATGTCTATTTAATAGAATCAGGTTATATAACAAAATATATAAGAATATATTCCAGTGTTCAAGACCACATCATAAATTTAAAATTATAGAGGTAAAGTTAACTTTTTAAAAATTCAAATAATTTTAAATTTAATGATAAATTAAGTTCTTCATGGCATTTTCTGGTGAGTTATTTGTCTTTCTTTTTTAATAGACTTTATTTTGGGGCGCACTCCTAGGTCCATAGTAAAAATAAGTGGAAAATACAGAGTTCCCCTATACTGCCTGTCCACTCACATATACAATCTCTCCCGTTACTGACACCTCACACCAAAGTGGTACATTTGTTACAATTGGTTAACCTACACTGACACATCACTAGCATTCAAAGTCCATAATTCGCATTATTTTTCCTTCTTGGTTTTGTATATTCATGAGTTTTGACAAATATATTGACATGTATCCACCATTATAGTATCATATAGGATAGTGTCTTAAAAATCTTCTGTGCTCTTATTTACCTATCCCTCTCCCCTAATCCCTGGAAAACAGTTATCTTTTTACTGCCTCCACAATTTTGCCTTTTCCAGAATGTGATATGGTTGTAATCGCACAGTGTGTAGCCTTCTCAGCTTGACTTCTTTCCCTTTAGTAAAATGCTTTCAAGTTTCCTCCATGTCTTTTCCTGGCTTGATAGCTTATTTCTTTTGAATGTTGAGTAATATTCTATTGTCTGAATATACCATAGTTTATCCATTCACCTACTGAGGGATGTCTACTTGAGGGCTGCTTCTAAGCTTTGGTAGTTTTGAATAAATCTGCTATATAAACACCTGTGCACCAGTTTCTGTATGGACATACATTTTTAGTTCCTTTGGGGAAATACCAAGGAGCACTATAGAGCAGGAAATTTTTTCTCAATGCTCTTAGGGTCCCTCAGTTCAGTTCAGTTCAATCGCTCAGTCGTGTCTGACTCTTTGCGACCCCACAGACTGCAGCACACCAGGCCTCCCTGTCCATCACCAACTCCCAGAGTTCACTCAAACTCATGTCCATTGAGTCGGTGATGCCATCCAAACACCTCATCCTCTGTCGTCCCCTTCTCCTCCTACCTTCATTCTTTCCCAGCATCAGTGTCTTCAAATGAGTCAGTTCTTCACATCAGGTGGCCAAAGTACTAGAGTTCCAGCTACAGCATCAGTCCTTTCAATGAACCTTCAGGACTGATTTCCTTTAGGATAGACTGGTTGGATCTCCTTGCAGTCCAAGGGACTCTCAAGAATCTAGGGACCTAATATCAGTTCAGTTCAGTTCAGTTCAGTCACTCAGTCATGTCCAACTCTTTGTGAGTCCATGAATCGCAGCACGCCAGGCCTCCCTGTTCATCACCAACTCCCAGAGTTCATTCAAACTCATGTCCATCGAGTCAATGATACCATCCAGCCATCTAATCCTCAATCGTCTCCTTCTCCTTCTGCCCCTAATCCCTCCCAGCATCAAGGTCTTTTCCAATGAGTCAGCTCTTCACATGAGGTGGCCAAAGTATTGGAGTTTCAGCTTCAGCATCAGTCCTTCCAATGAACACCCAGGACTGATCTCCTTTAGGATGGACTGGTTGGATCTCCTTGCAGTCCAAGGGACTCTCAAGAGTCTTCTCCAACACCACACTTCAAAAGCATCAGTTCTTCAGCACTCGGCTTTCTTCACAGTCCAACTCTCACATCCATATATGATCACTGAAAAACCATAGTCTTGACTAGACAGACCTTTGTTGGCAGAGTAATGTGTCCTCTGCTTTTTAATATGCTATCTAGGTTGGTCATAACTTTCCTTTCAAGAAGTAAGCGTCTTTTAATTAGGGTCCCTGGCTGGGCCTAAAGTTAAGTGTCATAAGAAAGATTAACAGGAGAAAAGCTTACAAATTTCTTTAGGATAAAATTTTATATGGCACAGGAGCCTTCATAAGAAAATGAAGACCCCCCAAAAATGGTTAAACTTGAGTGTTTATATGTTAATTTTGAGGAAGAACAGAAAGTTGTAAAAAGATATAATAGGGCAAGTGTAGTGACTAGGGAAATTTACATGGCCTATTCCTTCAGAGTCTCCTCTGTGTCCTTCGACCTTTAGTGATAAGGGTGCTCCTTTCCTCCCAATATAGGGAGGGCACCTCTGAGGAGAGGGTTTTATGACCTGCCTCAGGGGAAGATCAGAAAGTCCTTCCTACACTTGCCATTTCTCAAATTCCTTCAGCTTGAAATATTGATTATGCCAAGGTGCTATACTTTGAGATAGCATGTACCAAATCACATCAGCATTATTACTGGATTGTGTGGTAATATCATGTTTAAGTTTGTAAGAAACCGCCAAACTCAGTTATGGACAAAATGATTGTATCCTCCCCAAATTCATACATTGAAACCCTATCTGTACCCTGTTCCCCTCTGTGATGGCATTGCAGGCATTGGAGGGTGGGGAATCAAGGGGGTGGGGTGGTCTCTGGGAGGTAATAAGGACTAGATGTCTATAGATGGAACTCTCAAGAATGGGATTAGTGCTCATAAGAACTGTTTATGAGAGAGCTTGCTTCCCCTCTCTGTTCTTTGCATTTGAGGATACAGTACGTTGACAGAGTTTGCAGTCCAGAAGAGGGTTCTCACCAGAACCTAACCAAGCTAGCTCTCTGTTATGGGACTTTCAACCTCCAGAACTGTGAGAAATAAATTTCTGTTTATAAACCACCCAGTCTATTATACCTTGTTATAGCAGCCCACATTGACTAGGACGCTATCTTTCAAAGTAGCCGTGCTGTTTTGTTTTCCTGGTAGCAATAAATGAGAGTTCCTGTTGCTCCCCACTCTCATTGGCATTTTGGTATTGCCAGTGTTTTGTATTCTGATAGTGTATAGTGGATCCCATTGTTTTAATTTGTAATTTCCTGATAGCATATGATGTTGCACATCACTTCATATGTTTATTTGCCATCTATATGCTTGCTTTGGTGAGGTATTTGTTGAGGCCTTTGGCTCTGTTTTTAAATTGGATTGTTAATTTTCTTATTTCTGAGTTTTAAGTGGTTTTTTTGCGGGGGAGTGTTCTTCTTCTTCTTTTTTTTTTTTTTTGGTGTGTTTTGGAGGTAACAGTCATTTATTAGATATCTCTTCTGTAGATATTTTCACCCAGTCTTTAGCTTGTCTTCTCATTCTCTTAAGCCTGTTTATTTTTTAAGTTTAAGGAATTTGGTTCACTTAAGTGACAAATCAATTGGAAATTTTTAAAATTTCTACCATAAGATCCCATTTTCTCCTTTACATATTAGCTAGAGTTTGTTATTCCCGTTCTCCATTCCTTCTCTCTACCTTAAGGCCTTAAATTTTCTAGAGTCATCTTATACATACTTCTCTAAAAGTCTAGGCAACCAGATTTCCCATGTAAGAACAGATCTCATATATGTTGCCCTTTGAGCCTTGGATGTCTGATATAAACACTCTTCAGTGATACCCAACCTATATTCTCTGTTTAATTTCCTTTTCTTGAACTTGCTTCCTATTTGCTTCAATAGTTCTCCTGTTTCTGCAGAGCCATAAGATAAAAATGTACCTTAATTTCACAAACAAAGGGGACAAAAAAATTGAACATGGTTGTTTTCACGTAGAAAACAGTGCTAGAGCCAGCAGCAAAGCAAATTCATTTGCATGTTTGTGTCATCGTTTTCCAGCATTAGCACCGTATTTATTAATAAATGATGTAAGGAAATGGATGGAATGTCCTGCATCAAGACATCTATTTAGATTTTCAAGTAGCTTGAACAACTGAAGCCAAAGTTTAAAGCACAGTATCAAAGTGCTGTGTTTTTGAGGTGGCTTGTGGATCAGACACATAGAGTTATTTGCAAGAACTCCTGCTCATTTAGGGTAACAGTGGAAACCACTGTTGTCCTGGTTACAGTGTTGCCTTTGAAAACATCATCTCCTAGAGACTTGTCTCTCTGAAATAGAAAAAGCCCACCTGGTCATTGTGGTGAAGCTTAAATGTCTCCTATGCTCAGCACAGATGAGGAGCCTTTGGTGAAGTGAAAATGACTAAAAACAGACTAACCAGGTTTGTTTTCATATATTAGGAGTCATTTGTTCATTGGACAGATATTTATACATTCCCTCTCTGTGTAACTCAGTTCATATGGCAAGAAAGACATATGCAGATGAGAATGTAAGATACCAACAGCTAAGTGAAGCAAGAGAAACAGAAGTAGTTCTGTAGTTTGAATGGAGCAAGTCCTCTCCATAATTTCTACCATAAGATCCCATTTTCTCCTTTACATATTAGCTAGAGTTTGTTATTCCCGTTCTCCATTCCTTCTCTCTACCTTAAGGCCTTAAATTTTCTAGAGTCATCTTATACATACTTCTCTAAAAGTCTAGGCAACCAGATTTCCCATGTAAGAACAAATCTCATATATGTTGCCCTTTGAGCCTTGGATGTCTGATATAAACACTCTTCAGTGATACCCAACCTATATTCTCTGTTTAATTTCCTTTTCTTGAACTTGCTTCCTATTTGCTTCAATAGTTCTCCTGTTTCTGCAGAGCCATAAGATAAAAATGTACCTTAATTTCACAAACAAAGGGGACAAAAAAATTGAACATGGTTGTTTTCACGTAGAAAACAGTGCTAGAGCCAGCAGCAAAGCAAATTCATTTGCATGTTTGTGTCATCGTTTTCCAGCTTTAGCACCGTATTTATTAATAAATGATGTAAGGAAATGGATGGAATGTCCTGCATCAAGACATCTATTTAGATTTTCAAGTAGCTTGAACAACTGAAGCCAAAGTTTAAAGCACAGTATCAAAGTGCTGTGTTTTTGAGGTGGCTTGTGGATCAGACACATAGAGTTATTTGCAAGAACTCCTGCTCATTTAGGGTAACAGTGGAAACCACTGTTGTCCTGGTTACAGTGTTGCCTTTGAAAACATCATCTCCTAGAGACTTGTCTCTCTGAAATAGAAAAAGCCCACCTGGTCATTGTGGTGAAGCTTAAATGTCTCCTATGCTCAGCACAGATGAGGAGCCTTTGGTGAAGTGAAAATGACTAAAAACAGACTAACCAGGTTTGTTTTCATATATTAGGAGTCATTTGTTCATTGGACAGATATTTATACATTCCCTACTCTGTGTAACTCAGTTCATATGGCAAGAAAGACATATGCAGATGAGAATGTAAGATACCAACAGCTAAGTGAAGCAAGAGAAACAGAAGTAGTTCTGTAGTTTGAATGGAGCAAGTCCTCTCCATTCAGTAGATGTGATCACACAGGCTTTAAGAAGGAGATGTGACATGAACTACATCTTAATGAACATGAGGAGGACATCAGCAAGTGGGGATAGCAGGGAAGGGTAGTTTGGCTGGAGAGCATCTCAAGAATAAGCTGTGGATGTAAAAGTCCGTATTATCTGGTTCTGTTTGGGGAAAGAAGATCTGTTCAGTTTGCCTGGAGCTTAATATAGATGAAGATATAAGGGGAAAGGGAAAAGAGATGAAAAAGAGCATCTGGACTACTTAGTATCACTTATCTTTTGTTGCATAACAAATTACCCAAAATGTAGGAGCTTCAGGCAAAAAAGAATTGCTACATCACAGTTTCTATAGGTCAGGAATTCCAATGCAGCTAAGCTGGGTGATTCAGGCTTGTTCCACCTCCATGGGGGCCTCTCCATGGCAGCTGGTTTCCCCAAGAATAATGAGAGGCATAGAGAAGAAGACCAAATCAGAAGCTCTGGTGCCTTTTGTACCTTAATCTTGGAAATGACTATCATCACTTCCGCCACATTCTATTGGCCACACAGCCCAACCCTCCTGCCATGTGAGTAGGACTATACAGGGCTGTGGATATCAGAAATTGGGATCATCCAGGGCCATTTTAGAGTCTGACTACACAACCACTATTACAGTTGTGCAGATGGGGCCCTCCCCATCACAAAGGCGTTTCATTCATATTGTAAACATGATGGAGGAATTTTTGAGCAACGTAGTGTATGAGCAAATGAACAGAACTTTAGGCCTCCCACAGTGTATTCAGTGACATCTAAACTCATGCAATAGATAAACGATAGGATGAGTAAAAGGCAGGGTGAACAGCTGGAAGGATGCACCTCCAGATGAGATCTCATAAAGCCTCAGCTGGGATGGAGGTAGTGTGAGGGGGAAGAAAGGCTGATGCCTGAGTAGATAGCACAGAGGCTGAATCAGCAGAACATGGTACCTTCTCCAAAATAGTTCAAGCAGAGAGCTAAAATGTCTAATGTGCTTGCTCTATGCATCTGAATATATAAAAGACACTAAATATTTTAAATGTAAGGGACTGGCAAATATAGAAACAATCACTTTATAAAGATCTACACAAAAAGAACATGGTTTCAAGGACTAGCTGCTCTGAGTCATTTCCTTTGTTGATTTCCTAGGAGGTCACCTAGTTTCATGAATGCAAAGAAGGGAAGGAATAGAATACTATGCGCTTTTTCCAACGCCATCACTCATCACCAGCACATTTCACTCCTCACCTGCTCAGAAAGCCAATAAGCCAGCAAACCCCTGGGCCAAGGCCCAGACTGGCATTCACTCTAGCCCTTGGATGTGAGTCAGACCAATTACTGGTTGTGAAGATACTGCAGGTTGTTTGAAAATATTAAGTAGGTCAAATCATCCCATGAAATGTAGGCTGCCAACTTCTTTATTAGTAAGAAGACCATTTATTCAATTATTCATATCTTTGACATCTGTTTCTGGAGCTCAGGGCAGTCTGATAGAGATTTTGAGTTTTACCAAAATGAATCAGAGGCCCTGTTCTCTGAGGACCAACTCCCTATAAGGGAAGTAGACTCGAAAGGCTAATACAGGGCAGCAGTGTTATGTGCCCTACAACACAAATTTCATAATAACAGAGTTTAAACAGCTCGTTGACTTTTTTTTGGATTTCTTACTAGCAGCAAAGTTCAGGAATGGTGAAAAAAAGTGCAGTAAGATATAGCTGTGAGCTGAGAACCAGTTTTTCCGGGCCAGCTTCCAAGTGCCAAGCTGGCCCATGACACTCAATATAGTTTAGGTGTTTTGAAACTGTGCTCCAAGAATTTGAAATATCACACCCTACTCCCACCACCACCCCCCCAACTTTTTTTGTCATGTTCAGAAAAATTAGTTAAAATCACAGCAGTTCCTTGGATGAAGAGAGCATTAAGACTGTCTTAACTGGGATCAGTGAAAGTCATCCACTAATCCAGAGGTAGGCAAAAATATCAGTGTGTCAAGAGGCAGGCGGAAGACGAACATCACAAGGGGACTTTAGAGGTCAGGGGCAGGTCAACGCCATTCTGCAATCTGCCTGAGCAGAGCTTTGATGATCAAGCTAATGAGGGTGGGCGGCTTCTTTCTGAATAAACTGAGCTGCCACAGGGCAGCTGAAAAGTAGAGGCCCAAATAGTGGAAAAGGCTGTGAGTAGGAAAACGATTACCTCCACAGAGCCACAGAGAGGACTAGGGCTGAGTTCCTTCCATTCTGCTGGAGCATGCTCAGGGCAGATTCTGATGGTGACTTACAAGATGGAAAAGCTGAGGGTCCTAGTGAACATGCCGGTAACCGGTCCTAAATAGTGCTGTGGCATATGGAAGAGTCAGTAGGATAGTTCCGTGGATGACCAGAAGAAACACAAGGCACAAGCAGGACCACTTGTCCTGACTTGGTCTTCACTGGAGGAAGAAATCACTACAACTAGATCACTACACTACAGTGATTATTTTCCATCCAGAATAATTTCTCCTGCATGGACATTCCCAAAGCATCTTGAGTTTATCTGTCTCACAGCATAAGATTTGTCACTGCCTGTTCACCCATATGTGCCCCTGCCTGGACTATGTAATCTCTTTGAAATAATTACTGTTTCTCTATTTTCATTACCCAGCACAGTGCTGAGCATATAGGTATCATCAAATGGATGCTAAATGAGACAGTGATTACATGATTTGTTATTGGGTTTTGTTGGAGTGTAGGATACAGGGGTATTATAGCAGAATCGATTGGGAAGACAGGGGAAACCTGTAGTAAATAGTTATCCTTTACCCAGAATCTAACCCCAACTCCTTTTCTTTGGAGGATTCCTCAGTTTCCTTTATGAAATCCACCACTGTTGAATCACAGGAGGCAGATCCACCTACCATTAAAAATGGCCAGTTTGCCAACTGTTCTTTCCCAGCATGCCTTGCAGCTAGGGCATGGGCCTGTGACCTAAGTTCCACCCACTCCCTTGTTTTCTGAATAGGTAGGTTGTAATATAAGTAGCAGAGCAGGAAAAAATCTATAGTGGCATTGGTGAGAGCTGCACAATTTTGTGTTTGGGGCAACAGTAGGGTGATGGCTGTAGCAGAAGCTAGTCCCATGGCAACATCAGTGGTGGGAACTGCTCTTCTAGCTTTTGGTAGCAACAGCAGTGATGTCCTTATCCAGACTTCTCCTCAGCATGATTTTGAGAATATGCTCTTGCAGTATGAACGTCTGAGTCTGGTTCTCTAGCCCTAACTTAGCGATTCTGTGAGCTGCCCAGTATCCTTTTTTAGAAATTCCTTTTTTGGTTAAATCAACCAGAGTCCATTTCTATAACTTACAATGCAGAACCCTGACTGATAGAGAACGAAATTCTGGGGGACTGGGTTAGAACTTTCCAATTTTATCTGCAGGCAGCAGAAACCGTTTATAAGTTTTAAGGGGATTGTAGCAATGACAAAAGTGCTCTAAGAAGATCAAGCTGTCAGCAGTGTAGAGCACAAGCTGGAGAAAGAAAAGTCTGGAAGAGGAGACAAGGTAAGAAGTTTTTGCATCGATACAGGTGAAAAAGTGCTGCAGTAATGTGGGGCTGAACTAGGAGATTTATAACTGCTCAGATGGTAGGCAAATAGAAGTCTGTTTCTGATTCCCTTCTTGGTTTTTCACAGAGTTTAGTAAGGGAAAAAGTATACCTCAACGGAAAATGCATTCTCTAGATCATACCTTCCAGGTTATCCGAGTCTAGTCTTTCATTGTCTTTGAGCTCTTTGACAACTCTAATTTGCACACAACTGATAGCAGTGCAAAATAACACTTGCCTGCAGATGAATAAATTCTGCCTTGCGGAAGTTCAACTGACTTTCTTCCCTATGTGAATGAGGCCAGTTTTGCCTGATTTGTGTGTTCATGTCAACGTTTCTGACCCCAAAAACATAGCCTTAAAAAAAATTCTTCCTTGAACTGGTTGAAATAGCTCATTTACTTCCTCATTAATGAAGTAAATAAAGTCTTTAACTGTGTTTCTATTTATATCTGTATTAAGACTAGATTTAATTTTTTTCAAGACCAATTGTAACAGTCATCATTTCTTTTTTTGTAAATGGAATCTTGAAACTAAAGCTCCAAATGTAGACGAATGACTGTTATTTCTATTATCCTAGGTTGGTGCTTAACACTAGAGATAAATTTCTAGTTGATGATAGAATTTACTTTAAAGGGGCCACTTGCCAAGTACAAAGGTCAATGTTTTGAAAGTTAAGTACAAACAAAATAACAAAGGTCTTGTGCAATCTCTCGCAATTTCTTGGAAAAAAAAAGCCACATCATGTCAGGTGGCAGAAACAGAATCCCAGTTGTTTCCATTATATCAGGAGTCACCACACACAAAAAAGAATATCTACTTTATATGAAATGGAAATAGGCAAATAATTCCTTTTCACAAAGCTTGCCTATTCAGAGGTAGAATATTTATTCCCCATGTCTTAAGTGCGTAGAAGACACAGTAGAAGTGGATAAAGGGTTAAAACCACTGTAGATACATATCAATATAAATGGATGGCTGTTTACAATGCCAATATTATGGCACCATGCCAAATCCCTTTCAGTAAACTCCAAGAAAATGACCCCATTCTATGGTTACATTAGAATTTTGTTGTATGGAATATTGCTCAAAGTAAGTGGGCTGTCAGGTGAAAGTAAGAAATCTTTGAATCTATTCCATTGGAATGGAATTTGATTTGTACTACAATCATAAAATGTAGTCTAGCAGAGCAAGATACCCTTCTATGGGTTCATGAATACTGATCTATTTTTTACATAGATCTATCTCAGAAGCTAACATTCGGAAATGTGCTCATGCAATATGTCACAATATGTTGTTTAACAAAAATATAGAAAAAAAAATTCATATCTGCCACAAATGAAAAGTGTCAGTAGTGCATCAGCTGCAAGTTGTTCACAGGCTTCTGACTTGGCAGTTGGCTGAAGAGAACCACTTACTTAAGCAATTCCTCACGATTAGATTCTGCTTGTTGCTTTTGGCTCCAGTGCAAAGCTGCTTTCAAAAGCGGTGACAAAATGAGTTCTATAAAGGCTCAAGTCTATGACCTTATTTCAGGTCATTTGTAACTTTACAGATTGTTGCTAAAAAACATAAGAGCATTCATAGGCTGGTGGAGTTTTCTTAACCCACCTGTACATAGTGGTTCTCAGAAAGACCCTTACGATACTTAAAGCTAGACTGCTTGGGTACAAATCATGGCTCCACCATTTCCAAGCTGTTTGAACCTGAGCAAATTATTTAAAGCTTGCCATGTCTTGATTACTCATCAGAAAATCCTCAAGTCCTTGTGAGTTGTGAATATGTAAAGGGCTCAGAATGAAATCTGGTGTACAGAAATGCTATATAACAGTTGGCTGGTGTTATTAAGATTTATTTAGAGGTTGAGAGAGAGTTCCTAAAAACTACAGTGATTCTAGCTGCTTTCCAGCATGTGGAAGAGAAGGAGCATTCCTTGATGTTGCCAACAGCTGGGGAAGACCAAGATGATGGACTACTCATTTCTCTAATATTTCCTCTCTCCCCTCCACATTTCCCACATTTCTGGGAAAAGTGCCCAATGGGAAGAACAATTTGTTTGCAGGAGCCTCCCATGAGATGTCTAAGAGATGGTGCCTGGTCTGAATCTCATTCTTCAAGGGAAATGCTCTGAGTCTTCCTCAACTCAGTGGGAATGATCACAATTTCTTTTGATCATTTTTCTGGAAATTCAGCAAATCTCATCCCAGATTGCAAGCATAATAAATGTGAATACCATCTTCTTTTATCTCTCTTGTGAAATAGTTCAGGAGTCTGAGACTGGTCCTTACATCTCTAGGCTTGTCTTCAAAAGTCGGTCCTAAAAGAGGTAGACGGCCTTCCTGCTCCAGGAACAGGCTGTATTCTGTCAGCATTCCAAGAAGAGGTTAGCATTCCACTGATAACCCCACAAGTGCTCTCTGTAAGGGACTGGGCAATGCTTCGTGGATTCCTTCATCCCAAGCAGGAGGGTTGGGGAGGCCTGGGGAGCATTCACCCAGAGCGGGAATGGTTATATCACTTTGTATAACTTGCCACACAGGCTTTGTTTAACATTACAGGGATGAGAGGGGCGGGGGATGGGAAGAGAGAAAGAAACTTAAGTAAGCTATGGTGAGGACAGTGTAAAGGTCAAAATTGTAATATTAAATAAATCTTACAAGATTTTATAAACCCTAATTTATTGTCTATGTGCAACTGACATTTTAGCTCTTGGTTTAATACCAGACACTTCAAAGTATTCTTGTAGAAGAATGGTTGATAACCCTCTTACACAGTATAATTGGAATTCTGCATGTTAGAACATTTGGTTTCTGAAAGATTTTTGTAAATGTTAATAGCTGTCTTTTAAAATGGTGTAAGTGTGAAATGCTATGAAAAGCAAAGGTTTAAATGTCACTCTGTCTATAATTTTCATATTGTAAAAACTAAATAAGTTTTTAAAAATGGAAAACCTAAAAGCCTGCTACAAGTTTGAAGACATCAATGCATTCATTCTTCCTTTTTGACATGGATATGACACTTAGCCAAAATGAGACAATTTTAGAATTAAATGTAATCTGTTTTTTCTAAAATTTACTATTGAACATTTAGCCTAAACTGAAAAGCAATTATATTTGCAAAGTTCCCCACTCCCCTCCCCCCAATATTGCACAAGATTATGGCTAAAAATCTGTCTTTAAAGCATGTACCTGACAACCTATCCTGGTCTATGTGGTAATTACCATCTGTGTTTTTGTTCTTGACTCCAGGCAGTCCAGCCAAGGCTTTAAGGGCAGTAATAAAGCCAGGTCACTTCCCTCAGTGTGACCAAATGATTGCACCATTGCAAAAATTGAAAATCTCCCCCCTTCCTTTTTTCTCTTCTTTTTTTTTTCTGGTTAGCTTCTTCTTCCTTTTAAATATTTACTTCACAGGAGAAAGTTCATTTTTCCTTCTTTAACTCTACTTGGGAAACTGAATTCTAAATCACCTCTGGTGATGCAGTCTGAGTATGCAGTTCAAGAATGAGCAGCCTATTAAAAAAAAAAAAAACAACTTAATAAGCCTGGTTCACTCAGAATTGGGTCTGAATGTTACTGCTCAGAATGCATTTTGCCCACATACTGCTTAATGCACTGGTACAGTTCTAAATAGTCAGATTGGTTATGTGGGTGCCATTAGAATTTTGTTACTCTTTGTAAAGTACCAAAGGCTACAGGGGAAGCAATTAATAAAAATGGAAATGAGATGGCATTTATGAATTTTCCCATACCTCATCACCCTCATCACTGCATCTCAATATGTTTTGCTTATTGAAAGAGAAAGGAACCCAGTAACAGCTCAAACGCCAGAAGTGCACACAACTCATCCTCTGACTTCCCTCCGCTCCTATGGGCACATACTCTGTATCTCAGCATTGTTTGCCTTATGCAACAGAAGAAAGTCAGTTAGTAGCACTGGTTTAATGTACCATAAGGCTCTTTTCATGGCATCATTTGTAACATTCATTGATTGTCCCACAGCCTTTAACTCTGTGAATAGAAACTAGTTCTAGGCTAAGCCACTGTTAGAGTCAGGAGGTACAGTGTTGGTCAGATTTAAACTTTTCCACTGGGTTAAATTAGAGAAAAATATAGTTCAATCCCCTTTCATATTAACTTTGACCTTAATCATATACTTTAATATGATGTCACATAAACCATAAAATGGATGTTCTATTTCTTCCTTCTCCATAGACAAGAAAAAATAGGCATCCTTCTATTTGAAAATGTTTGGTTTTTTTTGAGGTGGGGCAGTCATATCCTGGGAAGGGCCTTAATAAATGATTTGCCCTCTTATTTAATTACGACACACATACAGTGTCTCAAACTTGAGCCAGCATCAAAATCACCTTCAGGGCTTGTTAAAACACACATTGCCGAGTCCCACTCTCAGAGTTTCTGATTCAGTAGATGAGGCTTAGGGCTGAGAATTCACATGTCTAACAAGTGCCCAGATGGTGCTGATGCTGCAGGTTGCAATTCCACACTTCAAGAGTCACTGAAGCTGTGCTTCTCCTGCACCCAAGTCGGAAGAAACTGGGGTCACAGCTAACAACCCAACATAGCAAACCTACTAAGTCACTTAGGGACATAGTTTATATCTTGCTTTTCCTGGTTTATAAGAAAGATAAATTACATAAAACCAGACATTCACTAGATGACTTACAAAGATCATTTCTAATGGCATGGGTCTAAACCTGCTTTAAAATTTTTCCAGCTATGTTATTGTGGACAATCCCTATTTGGTACCTTGATTATCCATTCATTCCTTTTTGTTTCCTGAAAAACAAAACTGCTAACAACGTCCATTTGTTCACTTCTTCTTACACGATCACTGGCTCTGCAGTACGTCGATCCCATCAGGTTACCTCGTTCAACCTTGACTGCAATCAGTGAGGAAACTTTATAATTCCCATCTGACAGATCTGAGGATATGGCTGAGAGAGATAAAAAGAGGACATTTGGAAATACTGCTTTAGATACTCTACAAGTTAACCTTGGAATAAACCAGGCCACAGAGAGCACTGTCACCAGCTGACTGATCTCTTTTTATCCCCTGTGCTCGGCATAAGGCAGTCAGCCATGCTGAGAGGCCTTATGAGAAACAACCCTGTAGCTCATTTGCTGCTTTCCTGTAAGGATGTTGTCAAGGACATTATTTACTTCACTATACGCTACAAAGCGTCTTCTTTGTGAGGACCTGCTGGAGAAACTTCTCTTGGCTCTCCACTCCAGAACAAGCTGTTCCTCCTTACCCCTGGGTTTGAGCTACAGACCATGTCAATCATGCATCCCAGCGTGTCCTCTTTCGGCTTTACTTTCTCTTCTTTCACCATCTCCATAATAAGATTTACTTTCTGAAATGCTCTCATGCTCTCCACAATGAATATGACTAAGACAGTTTGAGGAAACTGATAAACTTTGTGTCAGCTTAGTGGAGTTTATTTCCTGCAGGAAGATGCTGCTGTTCCCACTGACATGGTGAACAATGACAGGAAGCTGGAGTAACTGTGAGGGAAGAAACAAATGCCTGAGGACCCGTATATGTTCAAAGGTCAAAGAGGATCTGTGCACATGCGATTTATTGAGAAGGCTTTGTAGACTGTCATTATTGTGCTTTCAGAACGTAGGTGCTCTCCGCGTCCTGCCCTCATGCCTTTTCCCCAGAACGTAGGTGCTCTCCGCGTCCTGCCCTCATGCCTTTTCCCCATGAAGGTAATAGTTCTTTATGTCCCTGTCATCCTCCCATCACAGAACTGGTAGGCAGGGAGTTCCTAGATTATTTTGTCAACAAATAATAGCCTTGAGTTAAGTTGGTAGAAGGGAAGGGCACTGCTTGATTATATGCAAGACTATATACCACAGAGTAAGGGGAAAAAAATCCAAATATGTTTAGTTTAAACCATTTAAGAAATCTTATCTTCCTTTTAAAATATGTGAGAAAAGCTTCTAGCAGCTTGCCATGCAACTGTCTATCTTAGGGCAAAGCCAACAAAGAAAGGGAGACTCTCCCCAAAATTCACTAAAAAATTGTAAAAGGAAAAAGAGCAGTTTAACAGTGGAGAACTCTGGTGGGTGCCCCACCTATCCCACTTAGCATCACCAACAGTGAGATTAACGGCATCATTGAAAAAGTACACAAGGCCACAGTCCCACTTATCATTTGCCTGGTATTTCTTGCTACCACCACCACCAGCCCCCCACCCTGCCAAAGACAGATAGATATAGATAGATATCCTGAATTCGTGATGAAACATCAAATCAAACTGAGTGCTATTCAACAAAATAAATGAACTATACTCTTCAAAACAATATCGTAAAGATGAAGAAAAGTTAAGGACACATTCCAGAACAGAGTAGAAGGAAAGTCATAAAAGCTAAATGAAATGCAAGATCCTAAACTGGATTCTGAACCAGAGACAAAATTCCTCTGAAGGGCATCTTTAGGACCATTGGCAATATTCAAGTAAAGATCTGTAGATTAGATAATAGTACTGTATCAGTGTTTAACTTCCTCTTTTGATTATTGTACCATTGTTATGTGAATGAATATCCCTCCTCTTAGGAAATATACACTGATTTAGGAATAAAGAGACAACGTGTCTGCAAATTACTCTCAA